>JAOBAZ010173320.1:0-18204 GCA_026546875.1 Pteroeides caledonicum | reverse complement strand
ACATACGCCTGCGCGGTTGGGAGTTTGGGCACGTATATTGAGATATTGAGTCGATGCACGACACGATAAATTTGACATTCTGTAGACGCAAGCGGCTTGGTGTTTCTTACCCGATTCGCAGGTTCAACTTCACTGGGTGGGTCGCATGGTAGAAGTAAATAAGCTCGATTTTTCAAGTGATTGTTCTTGGGCTGATTTGTTTGTGGTCAGACGTATTTATTACGCATAGAATTGCGTATCATTTGATCAATTTACTACTACTATTCAGTTGCCAAATTTATTGTGTACATGAGCTAGGTTTTATAGACGTTAAGGAATATAGCGGTGAACCAGTTAGCCAACTAGCTACGAATAGTAAACTTATTTGACCGATTTGTTGCTTGTCAATCGGTAATGCGTTGCATGGGTAGAAATGACAATAAAATTTTGTAGCAACGTAAATGTCGGAGGAGGAGACCGAGCGTTATCGAACAATCATTCTTAACTTTCAACCATGCAAGTACCAACCTTAACGTTAATCTTAACTTTCAAATAACGTTGGCACAACGTTGGAAGATAACATTGCTACAAC
This sequence comes from Pteroeides caledonicum, assembly GCA_026546875.1. Taxonomy (NCBI): domain Eukaryota; kingdom Metazoa; phylum Cnidaria; class Anthozoa; order Scleralcyonacea; family Pennatulidae; genus Pteroeides; species Pteroeides caledonicum. Next base: position 17,633 of record JAOBAZ010173320.1, on the reverse strand, counting down.
GAAAAAGTCGATCGCGATCCCCAATCGCGAACGTTAATCTTAACTTTCAAATAACGTTGGTACAACGTTGGAAGATAACGTTGCTACAACCTCGTCTACCACTATTATTGAATGTCACACACAACGTTGAGCTAACGTTGCTGCAACGTCGGCTTCTAACCTCTTTGGGCAGGGAACTACACGTATCACCGAACGTCAAATCCAACGTTTACCCAACGTTGGTACAACGTGTTCTAATTTTGATTAAGACAAACAACGTGGTGGGAACGTTGTATTTTCGTTAAATCATGACATAACCAAAATACAACCTTCAAACAACGTTGGGATAACGTTATGTGCTAGCTGGGATGCACAGAGGTTTAAGGTCCACGCTAGCTGAGGTTAGGTCGAAATACTGGATTCCTACAGGAAGACAGGCAGTGAAGCTAGTTTTAAACGATTGTTCAGCATGTAAGAGGTGGAACAGTACACTTTGCCACAGTTTCGTGCGAGTGAATCACCGCCGTTTGTGAATTCCGGAGTAGACTTTGCAGGTCCACTGTTTGTCAAAAATAAAGATAGTACGAGTAAAGTTTATATTGCCTTATTCATTTTTTTGCGTGACGCGTGCGGTTCATCTTGAACTAGTAAGAGATTTGACAACGGCTGCATTTTTGCGGAGTTTTAGAAGATTCGTAGGTAGACGCAGAACGCCGAAAATTCTAGTTTCTGATAATGCGAAAACTTTTAAAGCTGCGGAAAAGTACTTGCGGAAGTTGTTCAAAAGTGACGAAGGAGTTCTCTTAGCAATAAGGGTATCGACTGGCGTTTCAATTTGGAGAAGGCTCCATGGTGGGGAGGATTTTTTGAGCGTCTAATAGGGCTAGTGAAAGTATGTCTGAGAAGGGTTTTAGGTCAAGCTAGGCAAGGTTTGATGAGCTGCAAACGGTAATAATAGAGGTAGAGGCAACTTTAAACTCTAGGCCTTTAACGTACGAAGTGTTAACACCTTCTCATCTAATTTACGGTAAGAGACTTGTTTCTTTACCAGACGAAAAAGAATTCAACGATTCAACTAAGGGCGGCAATGTCGCTAGGTTTAAGCATTTGAGTACCACACTACAGCATTTTTGGAATAGATGGAGGCGTGAATATCTTACTAACTTGACAGAGTTTCATAAGGTTGGTGTTAGCGAAAATGTAATGGACGATGGCGACAAAGAGAGGAGTGTTGAACAGCAGATAAGGAGAAGTGCTGCAATTGACTCGAGGTGGAAAACAAGGGCCATGCTCGCCTCGTAGGCGAGTCAAGGGGGGAGAGTGTTAGGAATATGTTGCTTGCAAATTTTATTCTTTATTTAATAATTAGGAAATACTACGACAGTCGTGCTTGTACTCAAGCCAAAAATATAATCCTTTTATTTTTTAGTAAATGTAAGCTGTAATGCATGAAAGATTATGTAATGTGATTTCCTGACCGGGGATATAAATACATTTTAATTAACTCATTTGAGAGAGAGAAGACTGACATCCGTAGCAAAAGCATATCTTGTAAATTGTACTTATTGTTAACGCATTTAGATTAATTTCGGAGTACTCTATCTGAATTGGCGTGTATTCACGATAGATGTATTTAACGTCAATTAATGGTGACGTCCAGTCCGTTCAGCGCATGCGCTGGGTTTGTTTACATCTTTTGTTTTGATACACTATCATTAAATTATATGCAGTATTTCGCCACATTAGTTAACAACTAACTGTCATTACTGCCATAGCAAGAAATAAGCGTGAGCGTAAAATAATTTCGTAAACAAACCTAATTTGTCGCAAATACTTTTTACCGACAAAAGTTAGCAGTGGTGTTAATAAGTGTCAATATGGAGATGTTTGTGTCACATTTTTGCACCTAATGCTAGGACGTTGTATGAGAGTATGCGGCGTCGAAGCTCATAGTCGTAGTTCTGCTGGTTGTGCCAAACACAAGGAATTTCCAAAGACAGTCACAGTAACAGTGGTGAAAGCCTACCTAAAAACATTGATATCGATCAACTTGAAAGGAGCGACAAAGCTCAATTAAGAAGAAGCGCTATTTCTGGTTTCGAATACGCGCATCAGCATTAGTGTGAATCTTTGACTACGCGAGGCAGCTTATATTAAAAACATTCGCCTCTTTTGTTCGCCAGTTCTCTTGTTCGACATTCTCGTATAGGTGTCCAATTAACTGGATAATCTATATTCTGTCGTATATTATCTTGGGCAGTGTACTTCATGTAATATTCTAATAACGGATTGTTATCAGACAATGGGGACATTTATTATAAGGACAACCTGTCCTAAACAAACTGGCGGACATGCGTTGAACCGACTGAGCGACTTTTCTTTACGTTGTCACTACAGCGACACTACTGCGTGCCATCAAACGTTTAGAACTGACCAGTCTCATTCGTAGCCTGGTACATAATGCATTAGTTTTTTATGGGGGGGTTCATTGTTAAATAGTTCGGAGTATATTGACTTCCAGTTATAAGTTACAAGGTCACTTTGCTATTGCTGTTTTAATTCCTACATTCTAAACTCTAAATGAATGTCTAATAGAGATCGTCCTTTTGATATCATTATTAATTAGTATTAATCTTATGACATATATACGAAGCTACTATAGTCAAACTATGAAAAGGGAGAGACTACAATTGCACTATTGAGGAACATGATAATCTAGCACTGATCATTTGACTCAGTGTTAACTGTTGTTGTAACTGTTTTTTACCAATAAAGAAGCGTTGGATTTCCGCATCTGATCAAGCCTGCATGCATCAATGCAGGTCGGAAAAACTAAAAAATATATCTGCAGAGCAGACATGCGCCCGCTGTTTTTAGTTTAGTAGTACCACAACAAAAACGTGATATTCTCTCAAATTAAACAACTGTTAAAACTGTATAGTAACTTCTTTTACAGTTTTTGCTCCCGTGCTATATTCTCAAGTTATGATTTTGTAATATGCAAATTTAGTGCTTGATATGAGACATCATAATTTAAACTTTTAGCATTTTCGCATAAATCGAACGATAATTGAACGAAATCCGAATAACGAAAGTATGTTTATATGGTCACATTCCGATGTGCATAGTGGATTTTCACTTGATTTCCCTCAATGTAGCCAAACATATTTAAATTTCACCGCTAATTAGTTTGGCGTTCATGTTTTGACGTGAGCGAAAGCTTTCGATTGCTAGTGCAAGCTTACGCACTGCGATTTACGCAAGATATACGATATCACATCAATAACATCAAGTATCAACTGTCGCTAGCTCGTTCAACGTTCGGTCCTATTTCCGTAAAAAGTCGGTCCTTGTACAAGTGCCACAAGACATCAAGCCAGAGCCCTCAATATAGAAGAGTTGGGACAATGGGTCTGGGGCGAGCGAGGAGCCGCCATTTTAGTTCCTACTTGAGCAGGATTTTGTATGGCGTACATAGCGGATAAACCAGAAAGTTAGATTTCCGCGGGATTTGCAAGAGCAGATTACTTTATTCTACCAAAATTTCTTCGAAGAAAGAGTCGTTCAATCATCTGGGTGTTTTGTTCAGGAATACTTTGGAATAACAGGAAATTTTACCGAAATCGTAGCCTATATCAAAACTCATTTATACTCACTTATACTGTCACTGTCAGTGTTTCATGTTTGTCCTTTTGACTTTTCATTCATAGATTGAAACCAGATTATAAAATATTATGCCTCTAATGATACAACAGGTATTAATCTGGTATTACAGACGGAAAAATTTTACATGCCCAATGCAACGTTTTATGGTAAAGCTACTGGCTGCTGCAGTCTTTACACGTAGTACTGTAACTCTGAGTATAGCCAGATGTTTCTGAAAAATATCGTATATTTATTGTATTCTTAGCAGTTGGATGGGGCCAGAATACTAAAAATGATAACATCCAATAGCCAACAATACTGTTTTGGGGATTTTTTTTGTGAACCAATATTTGTTGTACAATGATTCATGCTAATACAATTACTCTCATGATCATGTCCGGAATTTCTGCACCTCAACTTAAGGAGTCTTGTTTCCATGGAACTTTAGCCTACATATGATATTTGCTTTTGATTGATTAAACCAAGGCATAAAAGTACAGTATTTGAGTCATAGTGTTTGAGTCATAGGGTCTACATGTATTGACATAAATTGCCGTAGTTTGTTTAAGAATATTTCGATAAGTAACACTTCACAGGAAATTGTTAATCTGAGAAATTAAATGAGTACAAAAGCGGAAATATAGGTAAAACTATTTTCTTTATATTTCAACTTCAAAACTACTTGTCATGTGAGTTTAACGCTTAATTAAGTATTGATGTTTTGACTATCTTCCCATAGGCCTTTTGAATAAAAATAGGTACGCATTGCGTACATGCACCCGCTTATCTATCATGGAAGCATAAGGAAATAGTGGTCGGTATAGCTATGTTCACACTTACACACGCACGCACGCACGAGGCCCAGAGGTGGAAATAGGGGAAAAATTATGTTGTTTATGGATTTTTTATATTAGAAATGGAATCTCGTTTATATTTTTAAAAAAACAAAAAAAAATTAGCATTTCTAAAAAAAATTTTGTCCTTCCAAAGTTGGCGGAAACTTCTTTTTTCGTATACAATAGCTGGCTACAGGTTTTTGAGGGCTAAAATCAGCTACAATGACTATTTTATGTAAAATGTGTCACCAATATTGGAATAAGTATCTAAAAATGTCAAATGATGATTTTTTTGAGATTGAATATCAGAGGTGAACACTTTTTCAAAGATAACCCATATTTATGTTGAAAATTTTAAAATTTTGCTCGTGAAAATTTTAAAATTTTGCTCGTGAAAATTTTAAAATTTTGCTCATGAAAATCAGATTAAGTACGACTTTTAAGGAAATTTTGGTCCATTTTCCGGAAAAATCGCGCCTACTTTATGATCTTAACCATTAAATAATTCAAATACCGCTGAGATTCACACACTAAAGTATATATGTTTCAGAAACCTTAGGCTTAACCCATTCTAAATACATTAAGTTTGCTCTGTGAATCTTAGCGGTTTAGTTTATACAATAAGTCAAAAAATTTCTCTAATGAGTTGACTTTGGAGTGCCCAGAATGATGGATGTGGGTAAATAGGTGGAAAATCATCATCTGGTAATGGTTTAGGGTTCCCTAAACCATTGTTTGATAGTGACTGGGAACTCATTCTGAGTGTCTGACTTTGGCTTTGGCTTTGACTTTAATATTAACTCAGATTCATCTCTCTTTTATGTATGTTGTCGCCCTATGCCTCTAGGTTTCAAAATGGGCTCATTTGCCTGCTAATTCCATTCTGTTTTCATTCTATGGCCGATATCGTGAGATATGGTTTTGAAAACCCTATAGAAATCCCTTTATATTGATAACATTGCAATGTTACCCACAATTCCCATCTTAGATACCATCAACGAAATCATCATTATGAATCTGGTAGCCATTATTGACTTGGAATAACATCGAAAACTAGGTTGTATTAAATAAACATAACTTTGTGTTTATTTATGATAGAGGTATGGGCAATATATCAATTCTTATAAATTTTTAGGCAAGGAATTCAAAAATGATATTTTTTTGTCTAGTTTTGAAGTTTATTAGTGTTTTTTTCTGTCTAAAAGGCAGTCAAACAGTATTTTCATCCTGTACTATAGATAAACGTGATAATGTAAAAACTTATATTTTTTCAGATTAGAATATTGAATATGGCATCAAATGAAACAGTTTTAGTGAACACCAAGTATTTGAAGCAATTATAGCACAAGCTAATATATGCAAAAGCTAAAAAAAACCGAGTACGCAAAATGTTTGATTCAGTTTAAAAAAACATACAGACTTGTAGAAGAAAAGGAACTTCAAAATTTCTTCAAGTCTGCATGGAGCCATTATAATCGATTGAAACAATCAAGTACTTATATTGTTGAACCAGCTTCAAAGTAAATGAGAAGAAGCCCTGATGAGGAAAAAGCTCCAAAAGCACCTAAAAAGAGAAGGAAGAGTTTCGTTAATTTAGGAGAGAGAATGAAGAAAGGAAGGAACAAAATCATTGCTGAGTCACATAAAATAATTTGTGGTGAGAGAATGTCCTGAAATTTCAGTTACACAGTTACTTGGCTATCTAATTTATCGTGTGAACATCCAGTCTCAAAAAAAAGTAGCTCGAGTTGGGTATGATATCTACAGTGAAGCAGTAAATAATACACGATCATTTGAAGTTGACGAAGCTATTGCTTTAATGCATTCCTTGACACTGAGCAGAGAACAGATGAGAAAGATGAGACACATACTTGCAGCGAAAGACATCTACTTTCCAACTAGCAACGAACTACTGGAAGGAAGGAAGAAACTGAGACCAGTATTACACCAGTACTCAGCGATAAAGGTGTCCAGGTTCAATACAAAGACTTAGTAAGAAAGACTGTAGAATCCGTTCTTGGATAATTTTTGGTCGATATGCCCATATACCTACTTTTAGAGCTTTTGGCCCCGTAACCCCGAAATGTGGGTTTCGGGCCCAAGGACCCCCCAAAATTACTTTTTTTTAACAAATCTTGATTTTTCTGTATTCACCCATTATTACAATGTCAAAAGACTCTTAAATAACTATCTAAGTGTTTCTCATGTGTCTCATTGGCTCTATTTCCAAAACTTGACTATCTGTGCCCACTGTGACACACACACACACTACAATTTGTCTGCGCGTTTGGTCTCAACCTATGCTAGTTGAGGTAGCATTGATGAAAATAGGCGCATAACTGCCGCGGAGTGAGGTATGAATCGATATGGTTCCAGCGTTGCACAACCTGCCAAACTTGCATTGAGAGTGCACGCAAGGTCCCCTGTATAACGTGAGCGAGGGTGGTGATAGTAGAAGTATAGCTACTCACGAGTTCGGTTTTCTCAAAAGCAGGGTGAAGTTTCATGTCTTCGTCTCCAAATGACGTCATCAATGTAAACATAGTTTATGTCATGTTAACAGGTGTCATGTTAACAGGTAAGGCTATGGGTGTTAACTATATATGACCATCCATAAGTTTTGTAACTCCTAAATTAACTATGTTTACATTGATGACGTCACGAAACTTCACCCCAAAAGCGCGTGGCAAAAAGGTAGTCTAGTAAAAAAGGGAGTTTTGGGGATACTTGGGCAGTTTTGGATCTGGTAGGACAATAGACATTTCTTATTTCTGGTAGGACAATAGACATTTCATTAGCCTCCAATGGGTGAACGGATTACTTTTTAAAAAACAAAATACTGCCGGATCGACGGCGAAGTTGAAAAACGACTTCAAAGGGCAAAAAGGGTCTTGTATATGTTTAAATATATTAAGAAAACCAGACTTCGTACATGAGCCGTCTGTTTGTAACAGCAAGAAAGTTGTTGTACGCTAAAAGGCGTTCAGGGAACGTGGAGTAAACGCTATTTTGGGGGGGCTATATTCATATATTCATGCTCTGCATTACTGATGTGTTTTGAAAACGGAAAACTTTTTTACGGTATGTGAACACGAATTGTGAATATATATATTAGGAACCAAGTCAAAAGGGTAAAATTTTGGGTAATCGTCGGTGTTTTTTTCTTCGTTTTGCTATATACTTTTAAAGGCAAGATTATTGCTGATAATATTTATAAACTATAATACCTTGACCTCGTATATTATATATTTCTGGTTTCAAACACTCCAGACATACTGCATATTTTGAAAACTGTTTTTTGTTTTTCGAAATCATGAGATTTTACGAAATCAATACAGAAATCGTTGGAAATCATCAATGTACAAAATCACGTGATTTTAAAATCTCGTATGCTTGCTATTGCCGCGCTCACGGTACTTTTACGTTGTTCACGTGATTGAGTATGCGTGAGGTTCACGTGATGGTAAAGCACAATATGTGAACGTCTTAACGTGTTCGAGGTTATACAAAAGTCCCCAAGCTAGCTGGTATTATTTTTGTACACTTTTTTGCATAAATAGTCGTAGAAGATGGCAAGTGGCGGTTCAGAACAGCTAAAAGATGTCACTGGTTACATACACGAGGTCTCTGAAGTTAAGCATTCGCTATCTGGTGTGCGTTATTTTGACTTTAAAATTCAAGAACGAGAGGAAAACAGAAGAGCAGTGTGCTTCTCGCCGGAGAAACGCGATGGCGTAAAAGAGAAAGAGCAATATCGTTCACCGGCTAAGCTCGTGAATGTGAGCCCACAAAAACGGAAGTACAAGCTGACAAATTCTCTAAAGTGCTCGGAGCAGAAAATTTGCCGTTTCCTTGGCTCGATACCTGTGGGGACAAGCAAGCGACGTTAAAGGAAATATATGACATGGCAACAGGCGACCTCGTGTCGCCGAAGGCAGAAGTAATGTTGAAGGGAGAAGTTGAGAAGTTTTACTCACGTAGTATGAAGAAAGATTTACAGAAATGTGAACTTATCTTAGCCGATTGCACAGGAACAATGTCTGCAACCATCTGGGAAGAGAGAATTCCTTTGGTTTCCGTCGAGAAGTCGTATGTTTGGTCAAAGATGCGAGTAACCTTGTACAATAAGAAGGCATTAAGTGCAAGTAAGGAATCGATAGTTGAGGAATGCGAAGATGCAACATTAACAGCTGCCAGTTTAGTTGCAGTAGATCACTTGCAGCCGAAAGAGAAAGAAGTTGAAGAAATTGCTGGCCGAATTCTTGCAGTAGATGTTACCAAATCCTTGGTGTGCGTCAACTGCAAGGGTCGGATTACAACCAACAGCGAGAGTAAGGCGTATAGTAATAGTACGTCGACTATGGAGTTCGCAACCTCGTACCCAGGCTTTCTCCTCTGACGCTCGTACCTCGCTGGAGGGAGAAACCCTAGTACTGGCTGGTCATGTGCTACCCAGATTGTGGGACGTTAAATTTAAACATGGTTAAGGTAAGGTGGTAAGTGAGCCTGTTTGTCGCATGCGACAACCTTGAGCGACTCACGCAAATTATCTGCTTCGATTTTGGAACGCAATTTTGCATTTGTGTGACTTTAAACTAAAACAGCGGAAGAATACAGTTCTCCTGGATGCCACTTGACATCCCCGAGTGTTAAATTACCCTTTCACAGCGTGTTATCTAGGCCAAATATAGACAATAATATAGACAATCACGTTTTCACTTTGTCGCCGATGGCCAGCAAGGATACACCGAATAGGTACTACAAGAAATCACCAATATTGACTGATATTTTACGTTGCAGACTTTGTAATTCTGTTATTGGGCCCGTTCACAACAAGAATTTGTTCAAGAATTCCAATCTAGCTTTTTTAAAGAACGCCGAGCTAATTTATGGTGGTGATTTACCGCAAGAGGACGATCTTCCTAAACTTATTTGTCGACCATGCGAACGAAGGGTAAACAATTCCATTGCGTTTAGAAATACCATTATTCAGACGCAAAAAGTATTACAAGAAAATAGACGGATCAAGCGAAGTATTGAAGTGTCGCCATCTATCGTAAAACCACCGACAAAAGTGCGCGCATCTGCCTCATCTACTCGACGCAGAAGCATTGATTTTGGTCATGTAGCATCGTCTTCGCAAGTAAGTAGTGATATATTATATTCATATTGTAACTTTCAAATAATAGTATTTTTAATTGCCATTTAGAGATATGGCCTTGTTGAGCTTTTCATATGCCGAACGTGCTTTTAAATGTAAATCACTTAATGGTAATGGGATATTTTTGTTTGGGTTCATTTGCATTTATTGCAGCAGATTCGGCACATGACATGTTCTACGTTTGCTGTTACTACAATGTCATTTAGGTGTTGTATTTAGTTCTATAAAAAATAACTCTCCAACAAAGAACTATTAATTATTAAAGAACAAATGGCCCATTGTGTATTTTGTACATTGGTGTGGCCAGGTGTACTCAAGTGACAAGGTGGCCAGGTGCACTCAAGTGATGAGGTGGCCAGGTGCACTCAAGTGACAAGGTTGCATTGTCTGAGCAAATGTCAGCAACTTTGATATCTCATACTTTAGTAAGACTTTTAGTGAGACTTTAGCAAGTCTTGCTAAACTCAGTCAAGACTGTATGTTCTCTGACCAACACTCTTATGTATACACAAAAGAGAAACTTTATGAGCCACCATAAACCATGATTTTTAACAGACTGTGTACCATTGTTTTTTAATTAAAGCCTGTTCCAGTGCTGGAAAAAACATCCACTAGAAATCTTACGCATCATGTTCTACTTGAGGCAAATAAAGAGCTGGTGGAAATTGCGAGACGAAGTGATCCATCTGTTCTAAGACAGAGGACATATGATGGAATGTCTTCTGAAAATTGGATGTCACAAGTCAATCAGGAGCTGTCAACCCGATGCCCAATTGTGAACAGCATTCTGTCAAGTCTCTTAAAAAGCAGTTACAACGCTGAAAAGAAACATGCAGCTATCTGTTTAATTTATGGCATCATTATGTTCTCACGAAATCATGAGCTTAGCAGAATACAAAGGATAAATACAATCTTGCTTACACAAGGCCAAGCATCTGTGGATGTAAGTATTTGAAATCTGATTTGAAAAATGTTTTATTAGTGTCCATGCATATATGCCATTCTTCTTTACGTCTTTACTACCACTATAAAAATTATCAATGTGTTTGATAACTTACGTATGACAGAGGTAGAAGTCCAGACAGCTTAGCATATGTATGGTGGTCAGATGTAAAAACACTTAACCCAAAACTCTATTTTGACAATGTAATATGCTTCATGATTATGCCCACTTAAAGACCCTTTATATTTAAACTAATAAATTATTGTTTTGTTTTCAGTTGATCAATCGATTGAATAAGTTTGGAATATGCCTTCATCCTAAGAAAAAATACACCCTGCTTGAGAATATTGGTGAGCAATTCCTTGACCATGCTGTAGAGTTGCTAAAGTCAGGACATAAGTTTGTATTTGTACTAGACAATATTGATTGGGAGGAAAAGGCACATGACATGAGGATGGATGAGTTCAAAACAAGAGTGTTCATGCAGTAGCAACCAGCATTCTCTTCAGCAGAGTCCCTGTTGGTCACTTACCTTATTGAAAACCACAGCAAGATCTGAAGAAATCTGATGTTCATAAGCTTGTTGCAGTCAACAGTACTGAATTAGAGACAATCAAAAGGCGCTACAGAATTCTTGTGGCTAGACTTTTGTTTGAGCATTTTCCTGCCTTTGATGCCTTTAAGTCATGTCTGCCAGAGAAATGTCAGCAAAGTCCAGTGTAGTCACAATGCCAGTATTGATGAAGGATGAAAAGAAATCGACATCTTGGACAAACTTGAAGAATGGACACTTCAATTGTATTCTGCCGCTGGGCTTTGTTCCCCTACCACTTCTCACTCTCTCGCCAATGATCCACCTGTACAGCCATTGGGCTCCAGCTCTAGACCTGACCAACCAGCCTCACATGTACACCCTACAGCCTCCCAAGAAGATCCCTTACGTGGTGTAAGAGTACCATGCTTTGGTGACCAACTCACTCGTGTCCGCTTGGCGGGTGCAAAGGATCTACGAGCAGGTTGCCATACAGCCAGGCAAAGATTAGACCACCTCTGCCCGTTTTGTATTGTTGATTGGCATACAAAAAGGAGTTATTTGAAGGTACTGTAAGTGGTAATTAATACCTGTTGGTCATTTTATTTTATTATTTTATGCTACATTATACATGTAACCATCTCTGTAAAATTAAATGTAACATAAATGGCAATAGAATACTTAGCCTTAGATTACAGTTTTTCCTATTGGATCAAGGTTAAGTTGGCACAATGAGAACAAATACATTTACATAATTTGAGCAGATAATTGTATTTCTGGTAATCAAAAAATTTCTAAATTAATGTGCATGACCATGAGAGTTTTTCTTAAATGTGAATTCTCTCAGCATCTAATGCCACCACTGTTTTATACACATAATATATACTACTAGAGTCATCAAAACCAAAATATGTGACGCTATAACCAATCTTTTAGACCCACCTACCCCATGATCTATAGGTACCCTCCAGTACTGCATTTTCATTGAACTATAAACCTCAAACCCCCCCCCCCCCCATACATGAAGTAAAATGGTCTAAAACAATTTAAAATATTTTACGAAACAATCTAACACAACCTAAGGAAATCTAAAATATTGTAAAACTAATTAACAGTCTAGCAAACAACCTAAAACTTTCTTTCAAATTATTTTATGTATGGAGGGTTGGATGAGGTTTAAAAAGAAATAAAAAGCATGAAGGGACTTGTTGGAAACTGACAATAAGTCATTCCTTTTAGCCTTGAGCAACCAATTATATGACATTGTGTGACGATTGTCAAAATTTACCCCCTAAAAATTGTGTCTCTTGATCAAATAGCCTCTCAATCAAAAATGGGCAAAGTAAAAGCCAGAAACATTTGAATTACTAAAGTTTATTTCATTGACAATAAAACAACCATGTTTTGTTATTCTTGCAGACAGTATTTAAGAGGCTATATAAAAATTCTGGAAGAGAAAGAGGTACCTTCTTGGAAGAGAAAGAGAAGCTGAATCGCAGAAATGTGACAGTAGATGTCAAACATTATGAGGATTGTGAACAGTTCTTTGTAAGTGTTGGTAAATGTTTTGTCATTGAAGCATTATTGGAATTTTTCCAAATGCCCGATACAAAACATGATACACCTGTAGCAAATGCACCCCATGGTGGTCATGTGATAACTGAGGCACAAAAGCAGAATTACATCACAAGCACACTTGACAAATTTCTTGACGAATATATTTTCTATGATGGAAATGATGAAGCCAAGTGCTTCCAAGCTGATGGAATTCTTTCATATTCAGTCAATGTTATGAGGTCGTTTCTATTGCTTGCTGATTTCAAGGATGGTGTTGCCACAGGCAATGGTCACTATTTATCTATCCTGCGAAAACAAATGTTGGTGCATTTCATCTCCACATCTGGTTTCAACGAGTATGCTATTGAAATGTTAATCAACATTATGCAATGTCAAATCTTGTTGTCTGAAGCTCAGGCCCATCATTGTAAATGGGCTTCTACAGTCAACTGGAATGGTGGCCTTCATAAAAACATTGAAATTGATTTATTCCAGAAAAATAGGAACAGTGATATGAAGAAGCTTATCAGATCAATGGGGGCAAATAAAACAGATACAGCAATCAACCGAGCAAGCAAGGCATCAGGGGGAGTGACAAAAATTGTTGAATCACTTGAGAAGCAAGTGAATATACATCGAAGGTCTTCAAGTCATTCACATAGATCCTCTGTTGACGATGAACTTGTAATCCTTGCTGCTCTTAGAGTTTTAAGTCCATTCAAAATAGTGGATGGGAGAGCATTTGAATCGTTTGTGGGTATTTCAGATGATCCCACACATTCTTTTGATGTGTCAGATGACACAGAACATTCTGATGACGATGAAATTGGGTCTGACAGTGATGCAACTTCTTTTCATTAGATACAGTATTTATAATTAATTGATGTACAATACAGTCCATAGCATACCAATTACCCTACCTGTCACGGCAACAATGGGGTGAAATTACTAGAAGTAATAAGGTAGTCAAGGGCAAAAATACTGATGTGCAACGAAATAATTGTTGTATTTGTCCCAGTGTGACAAAACACAAAGTAGATTAGCATGTGCCTCAGTCCACAGGACTTGGGCACCAATGGACCGGGGCACAGCTAGTTAAACATCTGTGATGTCCCTTTTTTAGTGTGAAATTTTTTCACCAAAGCAAAGGTTATTTTGCTCACATCAGAAACATTTTAATTATGTGGTACATAGTTTACTGCCTTTTTACTTCCCATATTGCATGAAAAAACAGTTACTGTAATATTACTGTTCCAAGAGTTACTTCTCAGTTGCCATACCTGCATTTCTAAAATATTGTGTAAATTTAACATGCAAAAAACCTACCCGTTTACTATATAGCACCATATTTTTTGTACACCTATATTGGTTTTGATATTTTGGCATTGTGTGGTTAGCAGTGGTAGGTTTAGGAGTCAGGATTGCAATTTAAAATTCAGAATACCTGAACAATCACACTGAGATGATTATTCAATAAGATTTTTATCTGGGTATTTTAAATTTTCAACAGTTGTGTAATTTATTCTTACTTCCAAATCCACCACTGGCTAAAAAAAATTCACAGCACAATAAACAGTCTGGCAGGGAACAAAATATAATTGTCTGACCTTAATTGTTGTCCATGGAGGTAAAGTTAGTACATAGCTTAAGAGTCACAAGTCCAGTTTGGTTTGGCAATACTTTTTATGTATTGGTTAACAGATCCATCAAGTTAATTTTAGGTTCTCGCATTAAGTACCCACCAAGTAAGTTCTACCTAAGTACTGTACTGTTGGCTCATGCTATTGTGACAATATAGAGATTTCTGGCCAGATTTCTCAGTTTTTATTTTTATTTGATGTTTTTTGAAATCAAATCTGTGAACCAATAAATAAAAAATTCTCATCTTACTATACCGGTACTACAAAAATTGTACTGTTTAAAAATGTGTAAGAAAGTTATTTATATCCAACCTCGTACCCAGGCTTTCTCCTCTGACGCTCATACCACAGAATAAAAATATACAAAAGAGCCACTTCGGTCGGAACCTTTAAAGTTTTTGTCCTCGCGCATATCTCATTACGCATGTTTCGCAGCCAGTAAACTGTGTGCTCTGTCCAATCAGCACGCTCAAGTGGCTGGTCTCAGCCAGTAAATTGAATATTTTTGCATAAAAATACGGGGACACATTGTACCACGAAGTGCCCCTTCTGTATAGATCTTTATTCTGTGCTCATACCTTGCTGGAGGGAGAAAGACACTTTCTCCTTCAACGAGGTATGAGTGCCAGAGAAGAAAGCTTGGTTTGAGGTTGATTTATATCAACTGTATAAGTTTTTGCAACATATCTAATGTTAAATACTAATTTCCAAATGCAAATAAGTTCAGATTACAATAATTTTATTACTTTATCTGCAGGGCAACATGCATGAAGAAGTACCATGATTTAAGGGTGATTACTGTACATTTATTTGATCAAAATAATGAGGTGCTTCTCTGAAATTAATTATAATTTAAAAACACAAAATTGTCTTGTAAGAATTATTTAAAGTTAACTGCCTTTAGAACAAAAACTAATGTTTTAGGTTGTTATTAATAACTAATTATGCAAAATTAATATATTCTCAATTACAACTTTTCCATATGGATATGCAAGCACTGTACACATTTACACATGTTTTCACAAACACCACAGCAAAGGTGTAATGGTGTGACTGGTGTATCCTGGTCATATTCAAGCGACCTCAATAATAAGTATCGGAGGCAGATATTATCCTTAGCACAAACGTACCTCATGTCATCCTGCATTCCCACTCTGTGTTTTGCAATATCCCTGTTATTGTAATATAAAATAGCAGAGGCTGGTTTGCCATCTCTGCCAGCCCGCCCAGTCTCCTGGAAATATGCTTTTACCGTAGACGGAGGACTGATATGGATCACCATTCTAATATCAGGTACATCTACGCCCATTCCCATTGCAACAGTTGCAAATATCACACGAACTGTGCTTCTTGTTGAACAAATTTGTTTCAATATTTCTTCTTTCATTTGCTTGGTTTGCGGTGCATGAAACTGGACGAATAGTCTCTTTCTTGGATGTTCAGGTGAACCATCAGGATAGTACTGTTTGCTTCCAAGGACATGCTCAAAAAGTTTATATGCAAATCCACATAATTTTAATGGGATATAGATAATAGTAAGTGGATAATATACCTTCACTTCTAACAACTCTTTGGCAATTGGGATTAAAATGGACTGAACTGCATCAGCATCTTTTCCTTGTCGAAAACCTTTTTTGTAAAAAAATGTTTGTTCTGTCTGGATTTCCCACCACATAATTGCACTTTTTCAATCCCAGCGACTCCTGTATTTTTTTCATATCAGTATGACTTGCTGTTGCTGTCATGGCAATAACTGGGATGTCTGGAAATAATGCACAGAGAACTCCCAGCTTTCCATAATCTTTTCGAAATTGAGTTCCCCTGTGACATAAAGTAAAAAAGGTTAAAAACTAAAGTGTCATGATCGCCCTAAACAATCGACACCATGTTATTATATGCATAGACTAATTTCAGTATAACACTAACCAGTCCAATATACAGTGAGCTTCGTCAATAACAATGGCAACGACATTATCTCTGTAGACTTTAATCAGCAGCAATTTTCGTCCGTATTCACTTGAAATAAACGTTTCTGGGTGGGAGAAGACAATATGGTAACGTCCATTGCGCAGCTTCTGTTCTTCGCAGAGACCAAAGTCACACTCAAAGTCAAAACGTATGCCATCTTCATCTTCAGACACGTTGTCTACTTGTTCTGGCTTCTCATTCACAGAAAGGACGGACGTTCGTATACCGCTCAAACCTAATCGTTCAATCTGATTTACTATTAAAGAATTCAATGGAGACACTACAATTACAATAGAAGTTACTGCTGTAATTCCACTAGACTTCCAACCAACAAGAAAGTCGGTGTTCAGTTTGTCTTTTGCGAACAGTAACCCAGGAAGGAGATGAAAGATTAAAGACTTCCCATAACCAGTTGGAAGTACGCAAAGAACATACTTTTGTAAATATGCACTTTCAAGGCATGTCACTTGCTTTGGTTTCAAAATCGCACCACAATACAAACTGTTGCAAATCGCAAATTCCAAACAATACAGAAAAGCAATGTATTCCAACATGGCGAATTGTAACTTTCGCGTCACGCGAACTCCATGTGATACTACCCTCCCTCCCTGAGGAAATAAATTTGTGTCAAGGCACGTGACCAGCCGGTACCAGGGTTTCTCCCTCCAGCGAGGTACGAGCGTCAGAGGAAAAAGCCTAGGTACGAGGTTGTGGAGTTCGTTGACTGTCCATCATGCAAATTGAGAATGCTAAAGGAGAACGTAGGCTGTTGTGTAAACGGGGGCGTTGTAATAACTGATGAAAGTGGTAAAAATTTGGGTCGTTGTTATTGCGATAGCGACCTGTTTAACGCAATGTTAAAGTCTGTATCCGAAACAAAAAATTATAGCTTTGCTGAAACCGACGTGGCCAAATTATCCCGAGATTTGATCACTGAGACCCTTCTTTTAGTTACAAAGGTTAGTTTCAAGGTGATTACCACAGAGAAGATCGTGACTGAAATGAGAGTGGCAGGTAAACAGACTGTCTGTCAGCGTGGACTAATAAGTTTTCTAAGAAATATTATAAATAGTTGAAATTCAACAGGGTTCAATATTGAATATGTAGGTTGGTTGCGTTTATGTTTGGCATTTTATGGGACCGGTCATTAAATATCTGGTAGGGTGGGCCGGAGGGATTTGGGATGGGCCATGAAAAAAAAAACAGCAAATAAGATGGGCCATGAAATGTTTTTTCCACTTTTGGATGGGCCATGAAATTATTAGAAACAAATACTTTTCACACAAAAAATTAAAATATAATATAATGGTAAATATGACCTTTTCATCCTTTAAAGTTAGTAAATTGAGTTAAAAATGAAATATCATCAGAC
>JAOBAZ010173209.1:0-10503 GCA_026546875.1 Pteroeides caledonicum | reverse complement strand
TGCTCTGCTCTGTTCTGTTCTGCTCTGCTCTGCTCTGCTCTGCTCTGCTCTGCTCTGCTCTGCTCTGCTCTGCTCTGTTCTGCTCTGCTCTGCGCTGTTCTGCTCTGTTCTGTTCTGTTCTGTTCTGCTCTGCTCTGCTCTGTTCTGTTCTGTTCTGTTCTGTTCTGTTCTGTTCTGTTCTGCTCTGTTCTGTTCTGTTCTGTTCTGTTCTGTTCTGCTCTGCTCTGCTCTGCTCTGTTCTGTTCTGTTCTGCTCTGCTCTGCTCTGCTCTGTTCTGCTCTGCTCTGTTCTGTTCTGCTCTGCTCTGCTCTGCTCTGCTCTGTTCTGTTCTGTTCTGTTCTGTTCTGTTCTGTTCTGTTCTGTTCTGCTCTGTTTTTGTCCTGTCCTGTCCTGTCCTGTCCTGTTCTGTTCTGTTTTGTTCTGTTCTGTTCTGTTCTGCTCTCCTCTGTTCTGTTCTGCTCTCCTCTGTTCTGTTCTGTTCTGTTCTGTTCTGCTCTGTTCTGTTCTGTCCTGTCCTGTCCTGTTCTGTTCTGTTCTGTTTTGTTCTGTTCTGTTCTGTTCTGTTCTGCTCTCCTCTGTTCTGTTCTGTTCTGCTCTCCTCTGTTCTGTTCTGTTCTGTTCTGTTCTGCTCTGTTCTGTTCTGTCCTGTCCTGTTCTGTTCTGTTCTGTTCTGTTTTGTTCTGTTCTGTTCTTCTCTCCTCTGTTCTGTTCTGTTCTCTTCTGTTGCGTGTTTAGTTGATTCCTTCTGTTTCGAAGGTTTTCCTCCAAGATCTCCGGTTTCCTTTTTTGAACAACTTACCAACATTTTGCCGACGAAACCATCAAGATTAAACTTGATGAGGAGGGGGGGTGGTGGACACCGAACATCACAAAAAACTAAAAAGGGTGAATGAGCTCGATAAAAGCCAACGGCCATCCACATGTGGAGGACAGATGAACACTGCCAGATATTTAGATTACTTCATGGTTGGTTCGTTTGTACGATTTTTATTCTCGAGTTGTGAAAGATCGCCTAAATGAGCGAGTGAACGAAGCGAACGAGTGCGTTTAGCGATCTTTCACAACGAGTGGGTAATATAAATCGTACAAACGAACCAACCATAAACTAATTTGTTTATTATATAGGTAATGAGATGAAAGAGTTTAAAACTTAATCTTGATAGATCATTAAATGTCACCTCGTGAAACAACCACGAAATGTTTTTAAATGTTCAAACATTCAAAGAATTGTTTACCTTTTAGTGCTTGCTTGAATTATTGTAGAAACTCTATTGCCACGTTTTTTTCGGAGAAAAATAGACAATAAAACACCAAAAACGTTTCGAAAACCGTTCATCGGTCGGCATCCATGTTTACAAATTTTTAAGGTGCCATCCTGTGCACAGGACGCCCACATCAAATTTCAACCAACCACTAGCCAATCAAAACGCACAGACGATGGTTTTTCACTACTGAGAAAAGTCGTATGGCCAATCAAATGGCAGATACGACAGATTTTCACATGTGAAAAACATCGTATGCCGTGTCATACGATTTTTATTTCATCAATCTACTCCATACCTGCATACCTATATAATATGACCTTGTTAAAACACTTATAGTGTCCCTACTGCCCCTTGGCTACAGATAGAAGAGGGTCATTTTTACATTTCAAACGTTATTTACTTGAAAATTTTGGCAGATAACTTGCTCTCGGTTAGCCAAGAGCAAATAGAAACATTTTTGATTTTAACCGAAGTACAATACAATGACATATAGCTGCCACAGACTTTGAGGAAGTGTTAACAGGAACACTGTTATATATTAAACACATTTTTAATCTTGCATTTTTTAATCTTTTTAGACGTGGGAAATTGTTGCTGTTGGTGAAAAAACGTTAAAATTGAATTTTGCTCCTAAATTTTCCCTAGAACATTTTAAAAGTTTCTTTATTGTTGGATCAGGGTGGGGAACGTTTAGTCAAGAAATCAACAGTTCTGGCGCCAATGTCGAGGTTTTATTTTATTGCGTAGTCGTTGCGTCAAACTTAACTGTTGGTCAAAGATAGTCAAAATTTTTCTCAAGTTATAATAAAACAATTCTTTTTATAGATACTTTTAAGTTGAATTTTCAACATAGGTTAATTGATAACTCATAAACTCATTATGATTTATTCATACATCAATATAATTTATGTTTATTGTTTTAATTTATGTTTACCAAAGTTTCCTATCCAATTAAGAAGCTTTTTCTTTTGTATATTTATTATTTTATATTTTTCATTTAGCTTGATGTGGTGTTTGGACTTGTAGAAATTCTAGAATTAGGACTTGCACTGAACTTTTCAAGTGCCACTGTAACTGTAAATGGGAAGGATATCAAATTTTCACTTACAAAGGTTTAGTAATTTTTATACAATATATTTAGTATATGTTTTATGTATATATTTATGTATATTTATAGACTTGCTGTTACTAACTAACGTGGTGGTAATTGTAAATGTAGTTCACGTTTTTTACTGTTTATTTTCCAAGGCAAAAGATAAAATTACACTAGCGTTCCCAGATGTCTTGAGCGTTACTGCAGGACAATCATTGAAAATTTCATTGTCTTAATTTGGTAAGATGTTTTCACGCATAGAACATAGGGAAAAAACCCCAACTTTTTAGTAAGATCATTTTTTATAGCAATTTGTAGCGCAGCAAGCTGGTAAATATGGTTTCTTGTCCAATTTTAAATTAGGCAAAAACATGTCACATGAGCGCAAACGTGCAACTACGCATCGGTTAATAGCAGCTAAGCAGAGCTTGCATATGTATGTTCAATGCATAACATGTCATTGTGTGTGCGCGCGCTTGTGTGTGGGAGGGTTTGTGCGTGCGGAATTGGAATGATTTCAGCTAAAGGCTAAAGGGACGATTATTACTACACTGCAAAGTACTATGAGATATTATATATGATGACAGGGCGTAATAATTCCATAATTTGGTCTTATTCAGGTGTTTTAAAATGTTAAGATGTTTTAAATTCAACAGGCCATTTTTACAGGCCATGAAAGGAGTTTAATAACATCTTTTGAAGTGCCACATCGCTATACTGCCCCAAAGTTCTTATATTGCCTATTTGTACCAAGACGTGTCACCTTTTTTTCAGGTAAATGGATAATACTCAGACTCCAGGAAATTTCTGTCGGAATTTCAGAGAACGAGTGAAGTCGGTACTTTGAAAATATCAGAAAATTAATGTACTTAATAATCTTAATATGTTGAGGTATACCAGAGTCCAAAAAGTAATGAATATCCAAAAGAAAATTGTACGAGTAATTAATTTTACCTACACCACTTTAAACCTTTGTTTGATGAATTAAACATAAATATATCTCAATATAACAATGACATGAATGATTTTTCTGAAATAATTCCAAATTAGTCTATAAACAGACAGAAAACACAACTATAACCCTGCAAATTCTAAAGAAGTCCATATTGAAAGGAGTCCATTATTCAAATGCGAATTTTAGATTACCTACTTTGTGTAACAATAGATAGTTGAAACAAACTCACGCCAGAAATAAAAAAATATTGAATCTTTATAAATGCAAAAAACACGTAAAAATTACATACAGCTGAATTTATTTTGTTACTTTAATCTATAACAGCTTTTTCTTTCTTGTTGGATTATATATAAAATCCTTCTATTTTCATGGCCAGAAATCAACTTATCAAACTATAATAATGATTATTATAGTTTGATATAATTATTTTATTATTGGTTATTATTAATTGTTATCATTATGTAATATGTATATATTATAAGAACAGTAAACCGAGGGTCTTCCACAACAGTCCTTCTTAACCCTAGTTAACGATAACGTTCTCATCCATATCTTGTTAGTATTTTAGCGCAAATAAACGATAAAATGCGTTGGTCTACAAGAACTATGTGTGTAAAAGTTAAGGACACTAGATAGAGATGTGGTGCCATAGTGTTCGGATAGGGTTTAATTGTAGTAGAATGTAAATTAGTTTGTGTATAGACTTGCATGTACACGCAAACTTCCTATACGTGTAATGTCTGTAATTTTAATTCCGGAAGCAGCGCATGCAATACAATACAATACAATATAACAGTGACAGTGTTGTTTATTTACCTGAACCAAATTTTGATTTAATATAGTCAATAGACTTTTAAGACTTTCCCTTGTACTAAACCGGGAACATGCATTTAATTTTTACAGTAAATCTTGTTTAACGTTGTAAAGAGTACCTACTAAAACGTTTACGAGGAAACAGAATAAGCAACTCATTAACAAATTAAAACCAAACATGCAAAGTTCAGATCGCAATATGTAACACATTATAAAGATAACGCTGATCAAAAAGCTGTTTGCACCTGACAGCTCATTTCGGATATTCATTAGACCAAGAGTATTGAGAACTGGCGCCGTGCTCTCTCTCTTATCATGAACTTTAGTTTAAGAAACATATTCTCACGAAAAGGTAGGTCATTAATTACCAACTCAATAAAAAATAATGCTCAAAAAAGTTCTGCTAAAACAAAGTTCTAACCACCAGATAAATAGTTCATCAGTAAAGACCTTGATGTTTACTAATGAGAATTCGCTAGCTCATGTTTCGTGCCTTTATATATATTTTTAGCTCTGTTTTACTTTAACGCCTAAACTTATTTTTTTGTAGAGTTAAACACGTTTAAAAGTGGTCGTTATAAATCAAGCGCAATGTAGTCAACGTTTTTATTTTATGCTTTGTGTATAAGCTCCTTTAATATTGTAAGACCCCCTGTAGTAGTTGATAAGAATCAGAATTGAAAACATGAAACATGAACTCTCAATCGTTTATCGTTTGTATCACTGAAGAACACTGCCATATACTCAAAATTAGTGTTCATTTTAACTTCACAATTATTGTGTAGGAGATCACAAAAACATATGTGTATCTTTTAATTTATACATAACTCGCTAATTGTCCTCTTCATTTCCGCTAATATCTCACTGATAAGTCTGTTTCCAGTTCATCTTTTTTCTGGTCAGGCCCGATATGCATGTCCTTTGTCTAGGTGTTTATATGAAACATGCCAGAGAGCTGAATTTAACGTCTTGTTTATATAGGAACGTTTAGCCTTTTTAGGATAGTGGATTTCTATGCAATGCGCGTGTTTTACTATTCCGCATAACGTCATGTGCTTCGCGCTTTGAGGACGCTTTATTTTTATTTCTCTAAGCTCTGCTAGAGCAAATGTCTCGGGTTGTCAATGGATGTCGCTGGCCTTTTGTCATGTAAGCACACAAACAATAGCGAGATTCAGATTTGATTTCCACTACCGTTACCTCCCAGATTTTCATTTCTTATCTGATTGGTTAATCGCATGAATTAAACCCATATGATTGGTTAATGGTAGCAAAATGGTAGCGGGTGCGGTAGTGGTAATCAAATCTGAATCTCTGTAATATTTTTCAAGCGATCGTCTATGTTGAAAAGCGAGATCTCGATTTGCGACCGTCCCTCTTAAGGTCTAGTTCTCGTCCATATAAACATTCCTGTTTATTTTCCGTTATACAATAAAAATTAAGTTTTTCATCAGTTTTATTTTCGTATATCTTGCACATATACACGTACGCAGATAGAGGTTATTACACAATTTTCTATATAAGTGGCAAAGCAATATTTTTTTAAGCATTATTTTCGAGTGGCAAAGCAATATTTTACGAACGGGCGCAGCGAGTGATAAAATATTGTTTTTGACACGAGAAAATTAACTACATATCTTTAAACCGCTGTGTAATGTTCTTTTTATTATATGGATAATAAAATGAGGCAAAATGAGAGGAACAAGGCGAGTAACGTATATTTTTGTATTTTACTTAAATTTGTTTGATGTTTTGCTCTTCACCAGTCACTCTCAGATAGTCTTTAAAGATTGTGAGATCATATTGTGTTTTTTTGCAGTGTTTTCGTTTCCATATTTCAGTGGCGAAGAGTTTGGTCATGCTGTGCAAATTTTAAATCATCATTATTCATTTCCTTAGAAATTCGTTGTTTTTACGGTTTTTGAAAATGGAAATATTTGCATAGCATGACTAAATTGTCGGGCTGGCTACGCTACTGCATTTTCTGTAAAAAACTTAACCACATCATCATAATGGAACTTCGACAAAAACTCGTGTCGCCATCTTTGAAGCAAAACAACAAACGAGCCTGCGAACATCCGGGACACTTGATACATAATTTTTCATATTTCATTATTGAAATTAAGTACACCATGTACGAGATTGGAATATCATTTTTCACTGTTGTGACCCTAATTTATGCAACGAACAAATAATCGAGCAAATGTTTACAGACCTAACTTATATCGAGTAGAGGTCTGTACACATGTTACTTCATGTCGCGATAAGTACAGATCCCAAGAAGACACTCTTTGTATATTTGTGTATAGATTTCAGTTTATATAATTAGATTTTGATAAGCTGTTAAGGTAGCTTATCAAACTCACATATGAAAACACCAAAGCGATAAATGTTTACCGTAATTTCTGTATTTAGCACCCGGGGCGTATTGTTTTTCAAACACCATCAAGAAGGGGCTTAATAAAGAGGGGGGTTAACCCTTTAAGGGACAAAATCTTTTTCTTTTGTTTATTATTCTTCCATTTGTTCTCTCTTTTGTTCTTTTGTTTTACTGATGGCCTATATATATGCCACTGAGCTTTAAAGGGTTAATAGAGGGGGGGGCTTATTCTAAATATATACATTAAGTCCGCGTGTTCGATTATTTTTACGTACCATAAATGCAGACATAGAATTTTAGAACTTTAATCAAAGTTCTTAAATTAACAAAATTAACAGAACATTGTGTGGTCCCAGGGCGTTTCATAGCGACGTCAAACGGAAAGGCGTTGATATGTATTTTAAAGAATGAATCAGAAAAAAACCCCCAAAAAAACTAAAACATATGAGGCTTAATGTCAGTACAATGAAGAGCATTAATAAAATATATTTTTGAAATCCTGTAGTATTCATAGCGGCTGGGGGGCTAAATTAAAAAGGGAGGGCTTATTAGAGAAATTACGGTATTCAGTATCTGTATTTCTAAAATGGTACATATAAAATGAAATAAAGTAATAAAAAGTAGCCGCATTGCAGAAGACGGATTGTAGAAAAGCAGAAGGCACTGAGAAAAGACTTGGGACAGTTGAATAGATTGGGAAGAAATGAGTTACTGAACAAGACAGAAGAAATGGAGACAAAGTAGAAGCTCGAAAAAAAGTATTGTGTAAATGAGAAAGGAGTTGAAGTAGTCCATGAGGAAGTTCAGCAAAGGTTGGTTGCTATTGTAGCGAAGCGTGACCGGTGTGATATCAGGACAGAACAGCATAAACAGAATGGCTTGTTTGATGCAAACCAGAAGAAAGTGTTCAGGGAGTTAGGGAGAGTGCAAACGGAAACAATTGTACCTGGTGCAGAAAGAGCTTTGTCTCTCCATATGTCGCTTTTTCGGAGAGACTTATGGGACAAACCGGAGAGGCACAAACGAGGATGCATAGTTGTTGAAGGGTATTTAGGGCGAACTGCCAGGAATCGAAGTGCAACAAAACATATGCATTGAGGTCTCAAAAGTAAAGAAACAAGTCATAAAGATGCCAAATTGGAAAAGCCGTTGACCTGATGGTGTTCAGGGGTATTGGATTAAAAACTTGACCAATACGAGATTATTGCATAACAACTGGACAAGTGCATGCAAGAAAATAATGTACCTTTATAAAATGGTATAAATGAAATGATTGTGAAAAATTGTAAGAAGCGTTTGAAGGCAGTGGCCTGGATTGATTATCGTAAAGCTTACGATATGGTGCCGCATAGTTTGATAAAGAAATGTATGGAGATGTTTGGATTAGCACATAATAAACGGTCTTTTTAGGTAAATCTATGGAACAGAATTGACTTTGGGGCAGAATAGATTAGGAAATGTGAAAATAAGACAAGGAATTTTTCAAGGAGACAGTTTGTCACCACTTAATTTTGTTTGTTTTTGCGATGATCCATTAACATTGGTTTTGAGGAAGACGAAGATAATATTTTATGAAGTTTTATGAAGTTTTATGAAGCTTTATGAAAAAGCGGGATTTGACAGAGGGGATAAATGGTACACATACATGCCGAGAAAGTGTTAGAATCAGAACATCGCATGATTTTATGGGATTTTCCCACACAAACTGACAAAAGATTAGAGCACAACAAACCTAATATTACATTAGTCGATTAACAGGCTAGGAAATGCCTACTTATTGATCCATCTTGCCCATTTGATACCCGAATTGATAGGAAAGAAGAGGAAAATTGTAACAATTACTCTGACCTGAAATATGAAATAGCAGGAATGTGGAAAATGAAATTAGTAGATGTGGTACCAGTTGTGATAAGGCTTTGGGGACAGTAACAAAAGATTTTAAGAGATGGATCGAGAAAACGGGCTTGCAAGTTAGAGTTGAAATGTTACAAAAACTTCTTTACTTGGAACAGCGAGAATCATTCAAAAAGTTGTGGACATGAAATGGGATGCTGCAATCAGGGCTTCCACTTTTGAAGGAAATTTCCTTCCAATAGCTTGCCCCCAGGAGGGGAGGAGTTGAATATTATTGTCCCTACTTGGAAAAGTTCTTTGTTTGTTTTATTTGACGACACTCTCCCCCACAGTGAAAGTCGTATGCAAATATTTTGTGGAAACGCTGTCTACAATACCAAAGACTCTGGTTGAGGTCCGCTATTGTAGCTCTTTAACCAAGATCTAACAATCTTGCAAATAGTACACATAATAACAATAATAATAAAATGGAAACTTTATTGATTTCAATTTTCTTGGCTATATACATACAATTGTAAATCTCGCTTTTTTAAGGTAATTTACGACTACTTGAATCAATAGAAATGTATATATAATGTAAAATATATCAAAATGTGTCATAATAAGCGTTTTTCTTGATTTACTAAAAAGGCGTTACATAACTAGATTGGACCATCCCTTGTTGCGAGAACAAAATATGTAATAAGTCGTTCTAATTGCAATTGTTGTCATTCCATTATAAATATGTTTTTGTGATTTTTATCAAAATTTAATATATTTAGCACATCTAAAAATTCAGCACACTCTTTAGAGCAAACACCAAGAGCACTCATCGATAAGTTGATGAATTTAACTAGGTTGAAATGGTTTTCATGTTCGTTGATTAAGTCCGAGTATTTCGATTTTTTGCGAATTGTGTTATTTTGAAGATTTGATTCAAAACCCACAGTTATTTCAATTACATATAAGCCGTAATTGGATGTTGTAAGCATCCACGTTATAAGCAATCCAAGTTATCCACGTTTTTGATAAGTTGGTTACAGTGAAATGCCAAGTTAGTTTGGCTAAAACGTAGCGGTTGTAAAGAATATTTTATTTTTTGGATGAAGTGGTTTTAAATCAATATCAGCCATCAGTTCATTTAGTGGCGTTGTTAGTTCCGATTTGTGTTGGTCGTCAGACATGTTGAAATCAAAATATCTTCCTAAGTATTGAAAATTATCGCCTATCTTAACTGTTGGTACTCTAGGATTGTTGATGAAGCGTTTTGGTAAATATTGTACAGATTTTGTAAGAGTCTTTTTGATACC
Source organism: Pteroeides caledonicum (assembly GCA_026546875.1). Lineage (NCBI taxonomy): Eukaryota > Metazoa > Cnidaria > Anthozoa > Scleralcyonacea > Pennatulidae > Pteroeides > Pteroeides caledonicum. The sequence goes on along the minus strand of JAOBAZ010173209.1, from coordinate 854 downwards.
AAAAGTATCAAATTTTAAAAAAGTAAAAAAGATTTTGTAAGAGTCTTTTTGATACCAAAAGTAAAACTATCTACACGAGCCAGTGAATTGGGTTAAAGGGTTGGTAGGAAAAACCAAACTGGCGGTATTTCTCGGCTTTAATATGCTGGATAAAAGTGTTAAAAATAGTGTCGAAATTCTGATGTAATGATGGATGTTTTGAAATCGGTATATAAGTTACTTATACATAGTTTAATTTGATCCGGAACATGCTGGTACTCAAGTGTAGATTGGATTAAATTATGGTGGACTTCATCAAAAGTATTTTTCATGTCAAATAATGTTATTACTAACGAACGATGCTTAACTCGAGCTTTGTTAATGATCCTAGCCATCTGTTCTTTATGTTCTAAAGTGCCAGAGATGTTTGCGGTCAAGCCTTTCTGGATATTGTGTTCTATGTATTTATTAGCAGTAAGGAAGGAGAACATTGTGTTACGCAAATAAGATGTGAATACTTTAAGTGGCATTGTTTCGAGGTTGATAGGTCGAAAGTTAGATGGGAGATTAGTGTCATCTTTCTTATGGATAAGTATCGTACAGGCTTTTTTCCATTCCGCAGGAATAGTGCTGGACCTCCCTATATATTACGGATGAGGTCTGTAATAATAACAATAACAATAATAATAATAATAATAATAATAATAATAATAATAATAATAATACCACTACTACTACTACTACTACTACTACTACTACTACTACAACTACTACTACTACAACTACTACTACTACTACTACTACTACTACAACTACTACCACTACCACTACTACTACTACTACTACTACTACTACTACTACTACTACTACTACTA
>JAOBAZ010173098.1:0-10509 GCA_026546875.1 Pteroeides caledonicum | reverse complement strand
TACTTTACTTCGTTCCCAAATTGATGACAGACTTATAATTTTGCTTATTAAACATAATTACTAAGTTTCAGCAAGTTTCATCAACGAAAAGCAAAGACATAAGTGGTTAAAAGCAGCAAAATGGATTTCGATTTTCTTGCTAGTTCCAGGCCTTTTGCTCACGGTCAGATCAGCTGGCTGTAGTACCAGTTTCAAATATGAAACCTGAACTTTTTCAACTGAATCCCAATTTTAATGTTACTTGGGTTAACGAAAAAGTCATAGAGATCAGGGTCCTTTACGAACGTCTTGGGCATGCACTAAATCTGCTCACAACGATACGCTGCACCTTGTATACAGTACACGGCTAAAATGATCAAGCTTGATATCAAGCTTGATCACGGTTGATGAAATACCAAGTTTGATCATACTTGATGCATTATGCACCATCATGGTTGATGCGTCAAGCATGATTTCGCCATGATCAAACCATCAACCTTGATCAAGCTTGATGTGTCAAACTTGATCAAGGTTGATGAAATACCAAGCTTGATTATACTTGATGCATTATGCACCATCATGCTTGACACGTCAACCGTGATCGTGCATGATGCAGCAAGCTTGATCAAGCTTGATATTTCATCAACCTTGATCAAGCTTGATATCAAGCTTGATCACGGTTGATGAAATACCAAGTTTGATCATACTTGATGCATTATGCACCATCATGGTTGATGCGTCAAGCATGATTTCGCCATGATCAAGGTTGATAAACCATCAACCTTGATCAAGCTTGATGTGTCAAACTTGATCAAGGTTGATCGCTCATCAACATTTGATCAACCTTGATATCAATGTTGGTCATGGGTTGATAATCTTTCACCCTTGATCATGCATGTGAAATTTTTAGCTGTGTACACTGTTACGACAATATTTTGCCAGGGTGCACGACTCGCAAAATTGTGACTTTCAGCGGGGCCCTATTTTACAGTAAGCTCAAAATATTTTGACATTTTACCTCGTCCAAAACAATCCAGTAACCTGATTTTAAGGCTTGTAAAAGCGGTCCATCACACCAAGAAAACCCACAGTCTTGAGCATTATCACTTGGCAGATCGGCACCAAATAAATCGCTTATATCCTAGACAAATATTGGAGAGCGTTTAACCGTACAAATCTATAGCAACCATATTGTAGATCTCACATCTTGGACGCACCATGCAAAAATGACAGCCGAATTACCTGTCCCATTTGTAACAACGTACAATAAGCCATTTGCATGATGACCCATGATGCTTTGCAAGCGTCATAAGTAATTAAGATAGCAAATACAGTAGCTGCAAAGCATCCTGGTACTTGTAGTTAAATAAGTAAAATGTTTTTCAGGTTTGGGCGCGACTCTGCAATAAACCCACTGAAAAGCCTTGTGCCTTTTTTGCTACTGGTGTAGCGGGTCTACAGTACATGTATACAATAGTACTGCTCAGAAGTAACGTAATGTTCCGATCGCGTCCGAAGTGCGTTCTGGAACGCGATCGGAACGCTTCTTAACGTGTCCTAAAACGCTTTCCATTAGACAAAATTTGTATTATATTTCATTGGGAACCGGCAACAACCAATTCAGAAACGCGTTTTCACAAGGTTTGATTTGGAGCAGTACTGTACCTCATCAGCGTCTTTGCTTCAATTCCCCATGTTCCGTTTAATATCGTTTCATATTGCTTCTAATACGACAATGTTATCCTTATATTACTCTTATATGGCTATATCAATATTTTACCGTTTGTTCCGAGAGGTTTATCCTAATAAGTTTGTAACCAGCAGCTTTGGCGAGAGCTGAAACCAAACTAGTTTTGCCGACGCCAGGGGAACCTTCAAGAAGTATTGGTCTGTGGAGTTGCAAAGCTCTCATAACACGTGCCGCGTTCTCTGCTGTGGTTGGAGCATTCAGAGCGTATTGTTGAGTAGCATTTGGGAGAAGTAGCGGCCCTGAAAAATAAAAAAAAACCTATAGGATTCAAACCATCGCTCCCCGTGTCAATGTTGGAATGCTTCAGTGCGAATGCAGGAACGCGATCGTTTATAAAAAAAAAACATGATTTTTAGTACAGCAACATTAAAAAGAGACTGGAGAAGAAAAAACGTGTAAAAGGTACAGGTACCCCAACCATTTTGGAAACGATTGCAGCATAACAAATATACCTCTGGGAATAGAGAAACCACCAATTGTAAGAAAATCACTATTCTCCTCGTCTGTTTCCATCGACTGTCCACCATCTTTAAATTTCGATACATCATTTTCAATTTGATGATGTAGAAAATTATGACAAAGTTGGCGAATACCACTGACTCCTTTATCGTTGACTAATGAACTTCCTAGTCCTAAAGCATCTAAGAACACGAGGAAGGCTCCATGAACGTATGCCAAACCAGGGTCAAGAACCCGGTGGCGTTGCACTGTCGGCCGTGAACAGACGTTGATGAAGTGTGTCCAGGAAAGATAATCTCGAATGGAAACTGTGTACCTAAAAAAGTTTATTACAATTAAAGGGTCGCTTATTCGGCACATTGCATTCAACTATGAAAAAAATAGGTGCTAAGTACACAGTATTTATGTATGGATAATAAATTAGGTTCCAGTGAAATTACGAACAAACATCTTTAGCAAAAATTACACATATATCGTTCATATATCAATTCAAATGAAAATCACAGGTGAAGTGAATGTTATGAAATCCTTTTCCAGCAGACAATTTCATAAAATACAGTAGAGTATAAAGAAGTCATCTTGCTAACTTGAGGTTATTATTTGACAAGAATATGGTGCAGTGATATTTCAACTTTATTACAAAGCCATTGTCAAACCAATAAATAATTACACAAATATGCCTAGATCCCTATATCACAGTTACAGAAGTAATAAAACGTTAGTTACAAACAGAAATGTGATATGGCGAACTACTATGTGCGGTTTATTCATGTTTGCGTACATGTGAAAATGGAATAACATATGTGGAAATGCACGAGTGAGTCTTACAAAAGTCAGGTTCAAAATAGTGCGAGTACAAACAAAACGGCGTTTTTTCACATCCAGTCTTACTTCATCCAATGTACTATCTAATCATCAGTTATATCAGACGTAATAGTCAATGATTTATTTTGCTGGAACCAACATAATTATTGTAGTTATACAGCTGTATATGTAAATAAGCTTGTAATTTATGATAATTATTACTTACCGTTTACCAAATGGACGCTTCTTAAACCATTCGACAAATTCAACCATTGCTTTTCCAATTCCCGAGGGAACTACAACATAATAAATGACTCCATTTAAAATTCACCTTATTTAAACGTGCATCCGTATTGGTCAATTTGTACCACGTGACGGTACTTCAATCAACATGATGCAAGGCCGTGCATTCTAGCCATGTATGACATTTTTATTACTCAAATTGAATATTAAAACAGTCAAAGCACTCTTTGCTCGTGAGTTATAGGGATTTACATGTACTCGTTCACCGAACAGGAAACGAGAAATTTTAATACTGTATTACAGTATTAAATTTCTCGTTCCTTGTTCCTAAACTCGCACATGTACAAATGTCAATAGCGCACTCCAAGAGTGCTGTAACCCTTAAATAAATCACATTTTCTGGACAGCTTAATAGACAAGTCAGGGTTGGTAACTTACCCGTATTCTGCGTGTTTAGCACAACCCCAGAAGCAATATTATGTTCAATAATTTCTATCATATCAGCTTTGCCATCGGTAGCCGGGCACCAAATTTCTGTAAACCTGTTACGTAAAGCTGGAGAAAGCTGAAAACAAAAAGATGAAGTATTGGGGAGTTTTATTTTCAGAAAAACTTACATAATATCCTCCAAGATGTTTATTAGGTCATGTATAAGAGGGTTAAACACAGCAAAAATGATTCAGCCCTGCAGCCTTAGTTGGCATTTTACATGTAGTTGACACAAAAAATAGTCGACAGCCATCAAACTTCAAGGCAATCTTTTTCTTACCTCCTTTTTCCCGTAGTCACCTCCTGGGTTCATCGTAGCAAGAAGTTGGAAGCCTTTCTTTGCTGTGATTTGCTCGATATTTTTATCCAGTTCTTCTTCCTCGCTGCCTTTCTCGGCCAAGACAAGCGTCCTTTCCGGCTCTAGTACACTGTTCAGACGTTCTAAAACAGAGTCGTCGGCCAACGAGATCTCGTCAGCTAAGAACATTTCTCCTTCGTTCATGGCTGAAACCAAAGGACCATCGCACCATTCAAATAACTTGAGAACACCCTCCTGCATGAAAGTAAAAGGATGGCAAATGATTTGCTTTATTTAAAAAGATAGGCAAAAATAGCGTTCATTGAAAATCTGAGACAAATCTGCGGAATTCTTTGGCCAAGTTTGACATCAGCAAATTACAATCCACACATAGTAATGTTAGTTTGCGTGTCTGTCTGTTTGCGTGTTCGTCCGTCCGTCCATCCACAATGTGTATACGTCTCGACATTACCTTTTTTTCCGTGATATGTTTGCGTACTGGTCTTAAACCTCCCAAAAAATCCGATGTTTCTGTATGTAAATGACAGTTGACTGAGTAGAGTTTCCGATTTCTCAAAGCAGAAAAGAGTTGACAGATTGTAGTTTTTCCACACCTGTAATAGTAATGGAAAAAATATAGTATTGTTAGTTATCACATGACGAACACTCCGCTCTACGTTTACAAGAAAGTCGTTTGGTTTTCTGACGTGGCAAAAACTACACTTATCATCGCAGGGTAATTTAGGGAACATTAACCAATCATATGGGTTTATTTCATGCGATTAACCAATCAGATAAGAAATGAAACTGTAGTGGAAGTCAAATCTGAATCTCGCTAATAACGTTCGCACAGAAACAAGTGAAAAAAAATAAAACTTTCAATAATTCTCCAATAAAACTTCTGCAAAGTTAAAACTAAGCTGTACAATCCTTTCATTAAACAAATTTAACTTCAACTATTTACCCAGTTTCTCCGACCAGAAGTACCGGCTCATTGAATTCTAGCGCCCGGGCCACCAAAACAGGCAAACGTCTCATGTTAAACGTAAATACCACGTGATCAAAACCAGTCGGGCAATGACCAAGTACTTCGTTTAAAATACGTCGAGAGGATTCACTAAGTTGGTTGACGGAAGGAAGACCAAAAAGATGATCTAACTCTATCTTTCTTTTCAAATGCTTCTCGATTACTTCTTGCACGAGACATGATTCTTGAGAATTACGACATCGTCCAGCAAGAAGACAATATCCTAAAAGGGAATAACTAACATAATTATTATTCTCTTTTATGTGCACAGATATAAACCGGACCTTATTTGAAAATACATAGCTATTAAGGGAGAACTCTACGAGAGTACTTAATATATTTTTAAAGAAATCTCATTGGTGTAAAAAATAGATTTCTCTAACCATTTCAATTTTTTAACACATCTAGTTTTTCAAAAAAACATCAGGAAAATCGATTTTTGCCCTAACAATTCGATTATGAGCTCGAGATTTCTAAAAGCTGACAGTTAGTGAGCGCGAACTCGAAGAGTGAATAATCTAATTGTTTTAGCTGAACAACAAAGGTAGAAAATATTAATGCAAAAAATGTTTAATAGTTTAGTGGCGTCTTTAGGGAAATTAGAAAACGTGCCAGAAAACGAGGTGGCGCACATTCCAGCTCTATCGTTGGGTGATTTTGCCACCTTTATTCCGGTTAATAACAGATGATTTACTTGTGAAGAGCAAAACGTTCCTATTGAAATGGCTTAGAAAGAACACCACGATACCGTGGTGTTCTTTCTACCATTTATATTATATATTTATATTATTATTATATATAGATACCGTACTTCAACTTAAACGAGAAGAAAAAAGTTACTCTGCAACTGAGTTGTTGTAAATATTAAAAATTGCTGTTGATGATCTTAAAATATTTGCCGAAATGATCACTAATTTACCATCTTCTGCCAATTGTTGATCCCAGTCGAAAAATTTCCCATCATGACTTGGGCTCTTGCTATACCTATCAGCCCAGCGGAATAGATCTCTCAAAGTAATGAAGCCTTGTTTGCCAGCAAAAACACCGGAACCACGACGACGGGCCTACACAATAAGATTTACAGGTATTAAATTTTACAGTTACAGGGGGTTATCATTTAAGGGTTAATCCACTCTTGGACGGCACAAGCGAAGCCGAGTGAAGTACTCAAATTTGCCGCTCGTCGTTCGGGGAAGGAGTGCATGTAAATCTCAATAACACACGAACAAAGAATGCTTTAACTGTTTCAATATTCAATTTGAGTACGTAAACGTTTTTCCACGGCTATAACGCGCAGGGGGTGAAAATACCATCACGTGGTGCAAATCGACCAATAGGGACGCGAGTTTACAAAAAGAAATATTAACTAGGTATATTGATTTTTGACGTTTGGGTAGGCTTGAAAAAAAAAGAAATGCTTTACACACAAAGCAAATATTTCGATATACCTGAAGTTCAAGCATGACGTTGACCAGTTTCTTTGAGTATGATCTTGGTAAATTACATCGCTTGTGAAGAATCGTTTCCAGCTCAGTGCTGGGAAGTTCTTCAAAATGGAGTTCAACAAATCTGTTTCTAAAAGCTCTCGATAATACCTAAAGAAAGAAACAACGGCAAACATAAGAATTCCAGCCTTCCACGGTATAAAAAATATAAGTGGCTGAGTTGATTTTAGCATGCTAAGCACTCGCCATTATAAATACCCATACAGATCTGCCGAACGTACTGTATTTTAACTACCGTAGTACTTGTACGAAAACCCTACAAGACATTACCTTTCTTCCTCCATACTGCCCAGGTGGATTTTGTGTTGCAAATAGCATGAATTGTGGATGCGCCTTCACAGTTTCTTGAATTTCTGGAATGAACAGCTCTCTGTTGTCGTCCAGCAACTAAATAACAATAATCACTTATTTCATTCGATTCTCTACTGTTTATATTTCGTGTTAACTATTAACAATTGCATATAGGACGTGTAGAATCCCTGTAAGGATCACAAGACAGTAACATTCTCTAAAAATTTGAATTACATTTCACACACCCTATTGAGAGCTTCCAAAACGTCTGTAGGTGCGAGATTTAATTCATCCAAAATGATCCAGTAACCTTTTCGCATTGCATCAACAAGAATACCTAGAAAAAATTAAAAAAAAAAGCTAAAAAAAAGGAAACATCCTCCATTTAACATCAAAATACATGCTCCAATTTGAAATGTGTAAAGAATACGTTTTATAAAAGATACTAAAGCTTCCAGACTTCCCGGTTCTTCCCAGTGCCGATCTTTTTATTAGTAGTCTGAAAAGATTCGGGCTACAGTAAGTGCATGAATTATTTGCATCTTGAGATAAACATGGCTGTTAGTTCTGCAACTTTGAGTGTGTTTCTGCACAAGAGAAAACAAAACTTTCAAACTGGGTTTTTAGTGAGACTGTTCGGATGTCGTAACACGGCAAGTTATTTTATTTCAATAAAAAAGTAAAAAATAAACCTACCTGACTTTTTTAAATAAAAAATTAAAAACACAGGTTTGTTTTTTCTCGAAATGTGGTGGAGGATTTAATTACCATTCGAAATTTTAATCCTTACTATTAATTATTATTATAAAAACTAAATCTCCTGAAATGCAAAAAGCCCATTATTCTATCCACGTTCAACGTTCGAACATTAAATACAATTAATCAGCTTCCTGAACTGACAGCAAACGCAGTCATGTATAAAATCAACATAACTAATCCGAACAAGTCCAAAAGTACCTTTGGGCTGCTGTGTGCGTTACCCACTTGATGTGGACACAGTCACATTTTTAGGCATGAGGGAAAAGAAACAATGTTGAATGATAATGTTTTAATTGGTATAATTCACGGTACCTTCTTTAAAGACAAGTTTTCCATTGCTATCTGACGTATAACAACCTAAATACTCTTGAATGTCTGTATGTTCGTGGTTATTGATACGAACACATTTGTTTCCACTTGCTTTCGCTAACCAGTTGATTAAACTGGTCTTACCAACTGAAGTCTCACCTTGGATCAACGCCGGGAAATATCTGAATAATATGAGGAAAACGCACTGTTGTTTGTTTGCATGATAATAACACTTCTAACATCGCCAACATCACCAACACCACCAGCATCACCACCAACATCACCAACATCACCAACACCACCAACACCACCAATATGATCATCACCAACACCACCCACATCAGCAACACCACCAACACCACCAACATTATCATCACCAACACCACCAACACCACCAACATCACCAACAACACCAACACCACCAACATCATCACCAACATCATCACCAACACCACCATCAGCACCAACACCACCAACACCATCAACATTATCATCACCAACACCACCAACACCACCAACACCACCAACATTACCACCAACACCACCAACATCACCACCAACACCACCAACATCACCAACACCACCAACATCGCCAACACCACCAGCACCACTAACACCACCAAAATAACCAACACCACTAACATCACCAACACCAACACCAGTAACACTAGTAACACCACCACTATTACTAACACCACCACTATCACTATACCACCAACACGACATGTACCACCACGAACACTAGCAATAGCACCAACACAACCAACAACAATACCACCACCAACAACAACATCAGCACCATCACTGAAATCATCACTACCACTAATACCAAGGCTAATACCAACGCTAATACCAACACCACCACTATCACCAACACCTACGCCATCACAAACACAAACACCATGATCAAACAAACACCAAAGCTAACACCAACAAATTTTGTTCCAGCTAATGGCAAGTTAACTCATTACCCATGGGTTAACTTGGCGTTACAGGGTTAACAGTGCAATGAGTTAACAGTGTTTTCACTCGTGCTTTGTGTATTCTTGGTTTAAATGGGATAATTGGGGGGTGATTCTTGTTCGCAGTTTGTGGTGTGGGTTGGTGTAGCATACAACTTGACCCATTTTATTAAACATTATTCATCCACAAACCTTCCAGACACAACTCTTGCAAGATCTCGCAAATTTTGATTCACAGAAACAGTGAAAACATAATCTGGCGATTCGTAAGGTTCGAGGGTTCCGCGATAAATCCAGTAACCTTGAAAATTTATTGTTTCGTCTGACGGTTTCAGCAAAGATTGTTTCAGAAGACTTGCGCTGTTTACATGACCGAGCAGTTTGTCTTGAAGTTTTGTTTGAACGATGTTGTGAGAAGAACGATCCAGTTGGGTAAGGAAGCTAATGGAGAACCCCTTTTAAAAGAGAATGATATATCTAGATTACCATTATCATAACAAAATATTATAACGTAAGACAATAACAAGAAATTCAGCGCGCGTAACACGTTTTACTATACCTAATTCACATTAGAAATGAAACATGTTCGAAAATTATTTTCAAATAAGCAATTTAAAAATCAATTATTATTTGAATCCACTAGGATATTTATTTGTGATTTTTACTATACTCATAAGTGTTATCGTTGTCGTCGGCGTCATTGCAAATTTTGATTCCTTAGACGGTCGGACACTTCCTTTGTTCGATTTGTGCCCAAGTTTCACTATTTTTGTCATCACAAAGCAATTTTTAACAGTAGCTAACCCCAATCCAAATCCTAATACTAATTTAATCTATAAATATTTGTCCAATATTTGTCCAAGGGAAAAACTTTAAGAAATGTGCCATCTAAAAGCGACCCTGTGCGTCTTGAACTCGGCTCCGTAGGACACTTTTGAGCATGAGCAGCCGGAAATTTCCAGCTAAAATTTCTTTGTTTTTTGGTCAAACGTTTAAGAATGGAAGGTGGGGTTAATAGTTATGTAAATGATGCTATAAATCATCTCAGAGGTGTCCAACCGTCTACGAAATCAAAATTCGCCGCGGCGTCACCACTACAAATGCGATAGAACTACCAACCTTTCTAGACCTTAATACCACGGCCAAAGACACTGTGCCTGAATACATGTAGGCTTTATTTAAACGATATCGGCAACGGATTTTATTTTTGCCTCAATTGAAAGAACTCACAAAATCATAGAGAATGACTTTTTATAGCTTTCACGTATCTTGCTTGGTTATCAAGATAATCTCACTTAAGGATGATCCTATGCCGCCATCTTGGATATTCACGGATATGCATGTGACGTCATTGGCGGGTAACTCACAAATTTCATCTTGAGAACCACAGAATATTTCAGGAGTAAAATATGGTTGCTTTACCACGACAGCAATATTTTGATAATACAGAACTGTTAAACTCATTTTCACTGTAAATATGTTGCTTATAGAGAGGTTTAGGTTTGCTTACCCTGCCAATGACGTCACTAAATGACGTCACTAATTTCAGCCCAGGCTGAATTTTCAGCCCGGCTGTTGACGTATGGAAATGAGTTTGATTTCGAAACGTTCAAATTTTTTATTAAGTTTGAAAC
>JAOBAZ010172987.1:0-10511 GCA_026546875.1 Pteroeides caledonicum | reverse complement strand
AAGGAAGGAAGGAAGGAAGGAAGGAAGGAAGGAAGGAAGGAAGGAAGGAAGGAAGGAAGGAAGGAAGGAAGGAAGGACGGACGGACGGACGGACGGACGGAAGTACGAACTTGTTTTACAGTTTGGGGAAAGGTATTCTCGTGTAAATTCATTTATGTAAGGTTACTTTGGTGTCCCTGTGTTGTTTCATGTTATGCTGATTTGCGTCTTAACGAATTTGACAAAAGTTTTTTTTAGACAAAGTGACTACTGAACCTGCGGTTGGTGATTTATTTGCTATGTTCTCTGACGAGGTCTGGTGTCGAGTGAAGATCATCAATATTAATGGCCCAACTCTTACCGTATATTTTGTTGATCATGGTGACACGACAGAAACAACAAAAGCTGATTTAAGAGTTCTAGCTCCTCAGTTTCAAAAGTTGCCCCTCCAGGTAAGTTACTTGTCTGCTTCAGTTTCAAGTAGTGCCTTCACTGCGAACAATCGTTGAAAAGTAACACTCTGAGAAACAATACAGTGAAACGACGTTACTACAATTTATGTTCAAGGTAAAACGTTCACTATTTTGCATGTTAAGAATGATATAATAATGTTAGCTTAACCATACCTGTCAACTTCAAACGAAATTGTATAACGTAAACACCATCTTACAAAACAACCTAAGAAATAGATCCTTTCATGTTCTCCAAGAGATAACTTTAATGACAGTCGTGTCTCTACTGTAGGTCTTCGAAAGTGCATTGGCTGGATTACCAAAAACCAAAAATCCAGATGTTGTTGATAAATTAAGCAAATTGGCTGTGGGGGAGGTATGCGTTGCAGAAATTGTTAAAAGGTAAGAAAGCAGACTTTTTATTTTGTGTAAACTTACATCTTATAATAAAATTGGTGTCACTGTGAGGAGGGTAATGGAGACAGGCTGATACAGGGCGAGCATAAATATATTTTAAATAAAAGGATTTATTGATTTTTTACAAAATCTTGATACTATCAGGTCATCGCCCAGCTGTCCCTGACACGATATGTAAAAAATGAAATACACTGTTCTAACATACATGTAAATAGCATTATTTATAATTTATTAAGGTAGGGGAAATGTGGACACTTGTGTAGATATGCGGGTCTGCCTTTGCTATGAGCCAAACAGAGGCCCTGAATGGACTTTACTCACATTGCCTTGTTTTTAGAAATGGTGGATTTATTTTCATTGACCTTATCGTAATAGACAGCAAAAGCGATGCTCAGATAAGTGTAAATAACATGATAAGGCAGTTCGTTATTCCTGATGAAGACTTGAAGCCTGAGTTACCGAAGGTAAAGAAAGATCTTTTGTAAATTTACGGCCTAGAGTATATGCGAGTATAGTCAAACACAGTTTTACAGTTGTTGTTAGCTAAGCTGCTGTTAGCTTTTTGCAATTACTTCAACAATTCCAAGACAAAAATCCTGCAGATAGTATAAGTATTATTATGCACACAATACTGGATGCCCAGTTTAACCACTTTTTCTAAATATTTCATTTGAGGTTGGAGACTCAGTTGAAGTAAACATTCCGTATATTTCTCCCACTGGTAGTGTGTACGTACATGTGCTTGGGGCTGGAACGAAGCGTTTGGAAGAACTCAATGAGGACTTAACCGAGCACTACAAATCTAAGGTTTGTTACGTAATCTTTCACTTCACATTTTAACATGTGGTTATGGTTGGGGAATGCAGGGGGGTGCATTTTCCAAACATTGATTGCCCCCCGTCGAGATGTCACCCCACCAAAAGACATTTGCATTACTTTCAACTAATGTATATAATTAATCTATTTCCCGAAATTGTTTGATCCTTTCTAAAAATATTTACATAACCTTTCGTGCAGGTCGATTTTGTAAGGTTAATGTACCCCACCCGCCAGAAGCTTGTCCATCCCAACAAAATATTGTGTTTTATTATACAGTAGTGCAGTAGTAATGGGGCACGACGAAAGTTGAGAAAAACTTGAATTACTCGGGAAATTGAAACTCGTGATTTGTAACTTGAGCTTGCAAATTATATTTCTAGAAATCGAAAGCAAATGAGTTTGTGTCAAATCTAACTGTTGATAAAGTGTGTTGTGCCAAGACGGAGGATGGGAACTGGTATCGAGTGAAGATTTTATCAGCGTCTAACAGAGATGTAAGTCAGGCAAACGACAATTATATCTAACATACGTGTACGCTTAACCCACAGCATTTGTTATTTGATTCTATCGTCAAGTTACTACTACTCATTCCTGATGTAACCAAAACAGTCAAAACTTCCAATAACAATTGTTTACAGTTATCGAAGTGTTTATTGTACATTGAATTACTCCTTGAGGGACGTAACATTTGAGGTCACGTTCTCTGGGCTTTTGAAAACTTTTTAATGTGTTACCAGTCGTGTATATTCGAAATTCTATTTTAGGCTGTTGAAGTGTTTTTTGTTGACTATGGCAATTGTGATACTGTTCCTTCGACTAACCTTCGAGAACCAACTGAAGTCAATGACCATGTACTGTCCTTACCATATCAGGTAATGTGTCAAGGATTAGTGGAATTACATTGAACGCGGAAATTTAGGGGGTGATCTCACCAGGGTCTTCCTTGAGACTTGCATGGTGTTTTGCGAGGTTGCGAAGTGAAGAACACGTGTGTTTAAAGATTGCCAAAGCACACTGGTATACCCTTTTCACATAGAAATATCTAAAGTAAGATACATTACCTGATGCTCCCAATCCATCTAGTTGATCTGACCGTGAGCAAAAGGCCTGGGACTAGCAAGAGAATAGAAATCCATTTTGTTGTTTTTAATTACTTATATTTTTCCTTTTCGTTGATGAAACTTGCTGAAACGTAGTAATTATGTTTAATAAACAAAGGTATAAGTATGTCATAAATTTGGGAACGAAGTAAAGCATATTTCAAGGGGAAATTAGCCGTTATTTTGAAAAAATGGATTTCTATGTGCCAGCTAGTGCCAGTGCTTTTCCGCGTTTTCGGATCATCTGGATGACACAAGATATGACTGGACACAACAAAGGTATTCTTTGCCCGTGCGGTTCAGATTGTAGTTGACCAATATTTGGCCTAAAGCTACAGCCTCGAATCTCGATTGTGAGATGATTTTAATGTCCGTGTGTATATGAAACTAAGTTATTGTTGTTAATTTTTAGGCATTAGAATGTCAGCTTTACGATGTGCCTAAGGTTAGTATTATTGCTGTATTGGATGCTCCTAGCAGTGATGTAATTTTCAGGGGTGTGCGTCTCTTGTCAAAGTGTAGTGGTTTTTAACTTTTTGTTAACCTTGTTCCTAGAGTCTGTGTTTCGCCCAAGCATTCTTTAAATCCTGGTTCAGATGGCATGATTACGATTACGACGTCGTGTGAACCAGTCTTAAGGATTACTCCCGAGAGTTTCCTTTCCTGTGGCTGTACGCTGCTTGTGAAAAACACAGGCTCGAAGACGAGATCGAGTTCGTGTAATTTAGTTTGTAGATGTTTCTACGTACAAAGCAAACCTGTTAAATAACAACAATTTTCATCATTTTTTTTTAGAATGACTGGAATGAGGAATGCGCAAATAAAATGATGGAAATTATCCATCAAGGCTCTGTAATTACTGCCGAGGTTGGTTTGTTTTATCCTGTATTGTTTGCACAAGAATCATCCAAGGTCCATGTTAAGTACTGATGTAAGTATCTGTTTAATGTAGGTTTTGTCCGAGGGAGATCTTCCTTCCATAAGTCTCCTTGTCACAATCACGACGAAAGAAGACGAAGAAATCACAGAACGTTTGACAACGTTAATGGGAATCTCGTATGAAGAGGAGGATGTCAACGATGCCTTGGGATCAGAGCAAGTTGATGAGAACAAAACGGGTGAAACTGTCAAAGGCTGTAACGCACAAGAAAACGGCAAACATAGCATAGCAGATAACAATTATAGTGTCGCTGAAATGGAGGATAAAAACGACGACACCGCTAATAGAACTGCCAAAGTAGATTCTAACAACGCCGAAAATATTGAAAATGAGCAAAACTGTAGTGCCCAGGCTACTCAGGCTCTGCATGAGACCAGAATAATGGGGATAACTCAGGAACTTGGAGTTGTAACAAGTCAGGAGGCACAGGAAAATAAGCTGAAGGCTGGTGCCGAATGTATACAAGATATTCAGGCTGGTGGTGCCCAGGGTGGTCAGGCTGTGCCGGGAACTGTTACCGAAGCTAGTAATATGGGCCCTGTGGATAAGATTGTTAAAAAATTCGCGGTTAAGCCTTTACCGTTAGATGTTGGTTGGTTGGATGTATACGTGACGGCAGTTGTAGACCCAGATCACTTCTCGGTAAGCTGGATGAGCTTGAAACAAGTCTTTAATTACTATAAACTAATTTGGCTGGTTGCGTAAACGTGGACCTCTAGCTTCAGCACAAGCAAAATGGCCCCCTAGAATATGTCCGCGAGGACGATTTCTCTTTCGTGAACCGTCTTTCACAGTTTCACCCACGGGTTAAACTAGCTATAGCTTTATCAGTTTAACGAAACTATTCTTCCTAAAAGTTCTGTGAGCGTCATCCTTAATTGGTCCAGTGTTGCTACAGTAGGAAACTGGAGTACCCAGAGAAAAAACTGCGACGTTCGGCAAAGTCAAACTAAAAGCACTCTTGCCACCTGTGACTGGGGTTATATTTTAGTCAGATAACTGCTTTGTGCAGGAATCGAACCCGCGCTATTGAGGTGGAAGGCATGGGAACTAGCTGCTCGGTTAGGATTAGGTATGTTATAAATTGACCGTTAACACAACGACGGTTAACGAAATGGAAAATTGCGTCCCGGAAGTTCCACGACTTTGCACGCGCCATTTAATAATACACAGCACTTGGTTGCGGTAAATCTGTATATGCATTAAATCCCAATTTAACTCTTTAAGGCTCAAATTTTTTTCTTTTGTTCTTTGTACTCCCTTTCTTTTTGCTTTTTTTTCTCTTGTTTATTCTTTTGCTCTTAGTGTCCGATATATCGGACACTGAGTAATAAAGGGTTAACCCTATACACCCGTAAAGTTGCAACAAGCTTGTTACCAGCTTGCTACAAGTCGCAGTAAAAAGCCGCATGCGAAATACGTTCGCACGTTTTGTTCCAGACTTGTTGACAAATTGCAGCGACTTGTTATCATGTTGTTAACAAGTTGTTTAGTCCTTCAACCTTGTCACAAGTTGTTCCAACAACTTGATATCATCCTGCAGCCATCAACTTGTTAACAATTTGATATCCACAAGCCTGTAGCAATTTGATGAACTAACAGCCTTGTTACAACTTGATAACCAGCTTGCGCCAACCTTGTTCCGAACACATCCTGCTGCGGCTTGTGAGATTTCTCGGTGTGTAGTGGCCAATGTGGCTTTTAGCACTTTACTCTGTCTAATGCCCTACAATTTTTACCCGTCAATGTGGAACTTACTTCGCTCCTAGAGAGTAAATACACTAAATCCAACTCTGATTAACCCCTAGTGGGCAATGTTGCTTAGGTATTGTAATCTGTCTAACGCCAGACGTTTTTCCTCGTCAATGGGGAATGTACTTGGTTCCTAGAGGGTTTACACAGTTAAATAATTCGGCATAGAAGTGAATTTATTGACGTTTTGTTGCAATGCGAAACGTCGATAACTTCTCTTTTATACTTTAATCTTTATACCTTCCCACATTTTTAACTAAAAATTCCCAATAATCAACAAAAGAAAACCCAAGGACTTATCGCACTAATAAACTTAATAATTTTTTGTGTGGGTGTAGTTTCAGCTGCTTAAAAACCTAAAGGAATTTTATGACATGAACAAGAAATTAAACGATCATTACCAGGTAAGTTGATCTCATTTAAATCGAATGGTCAATCGTGTGATTTTTTTTGTTCATTCTTGATGTTTTAGATGTGTTTCATAAAAAACGCCGTGGAATGAATTGTCTTTTGAATTTCCGTCGGTCATAGCTACGCAAAAACACCAATTTTTAATACAAACTACTGATTATAAGTAGATGAAATAGAAGCCAGTAATTCCTACTTTGTTAAATACAATGCCTAACTTGCTTGCATGTATTCATTTTGATGTGCTTTTTACTTAGAAAGTGGACGAGAAAGAAATTCACCTTGTCGAAGGTGAAATATATGCTGTATTTAAAAAAGACCATGATTATTGGTATAGAGCTGTTTTTCAAGATCTCACCAAGGACAACAAGGTACATGTGCGAGTTAGAATGTAAACCTTGCTTGAGCTTTTTGGTAATATTTTTCAGCTTAAACATCACTTCATTGCTCTTTTCTTTGATAAGTAAATTCCGAACACGTTGCTTGCGTTTACATTGCTTTACACTGAAATGTTAACCAAAGTGAAATACTGAAGTTGAACAACCTCAGAAAAAGGATAACAAGACAACTTTTATTCCTTTCAATGAGCATCCCGTCGATGGCCAATGTATTTTTTACCAAATTGCATTGTGGTGTGAAATTGTTTAAAAACGCGAATTGAGAGACAAACAGAAGACAAAAGATATTTTCTTTCTGTATTAAAATTTCGCCCCATTATCTGTGCTTCTAGTCGTCTATTTTTATCTCTTCATGCTTGGTACCTGCATTGCATTCTGGTAAAATGTACATGCTTGTATCTTTTTTGTTATCTCTTTTATTATCTAGTTTTATTGTCAAAAAAGTGACGAATTATTTAATTATTGTATTCTTTATTCCACAAGTCTTTTTGAGTAAAGTATTGAAATTTTCATCATTTTAGGCTTATGTGGTGTTTGTTGACTTTGGGGATTTCGCCCTAGTTGAGGTGGAAAACGTTCAACCTTTGGAGGATGAATTTTTGGCATTGCCATTTCAATGTGTCCAAGCAGGTTTAGCTGGTATGTTTCAGTTAAATAAAACAGCAGAATAAATTTCTTCTACTGTATTTATACACGTTCTTAATTCACAAAATTTAATTATGATTAATTGTTGGTCATGGTAGAACAAACCAATACTATATATCAATTAATGGCCTATGTTTTAGGGGTTGTCCCAAAGAGCTCATCGGAATCTACCAAGTTAAGGTGGTCAAAAGAATGTAAATTTTCAGAACTTGTGTTGGAGAAACAGCTAGTGGCGAAGATAACGACCGGGGAAATGCATTATAATTTCAGCTCAAGTTCTCGCGTGAGTGTTGAACTGTACGATACATCGGACCCAAGGAAAGACATCTTTATTGCTAACACATTAATCGAAAATAATTATGCTGATGCCAAACCGACGTGATGTGCTACGTTCCTTCATTATAGCAAAGTGTTGTCCTGCAGTAGAACTGGTCAAGAGAATGTTTGTAGAAGATTGAAAATCGTCGTTATTTAAATTAATATATCGAGCAGTATTGCGAAGCTGAAACTGTCGTGGCTTAATGAATAAAAAAACAGTGATAGTCCCTGCCAAACGGTGAAATCAAAGTGGCGACTTTACTTTTAGGAAATTTTTATCTGATGAAAACTTAAAGTCGTGAAGAGTTTACCTAAGACAAAAAAATGAGTAACGTTTTTATATGCTAGTGGTCAGAAAGCCAGTTGGTCGTTTATCTGTCCTCACAAGTCAGGTTGTATTCCAGTTTGTCAAGATTTCGTGCAGTTTTGGCGCGTTGCGCGTTATTTTCTGTGCATTAGTCATTGTAAAGTACCGGTTCAATATGTCACCCTTGGTAGCGTCTTTGTATATATATTTTCGGTTGTAATAATTCAAATATGTTTGTTTTTAGCCATGCAGTACAGAATCAAATATTTGATGCGTTCCGAAAATATAACGTCCAGGACTGATATTGTAGCTGCGGTCACGTACAATACTATGACAAACAACTTGGCTAAACAAAATAATGTATGAAGCTATCTTTGCCTAACTGCATGACTAGAGGTGCCTCGAAGCCAACATGAATCAAGTATTCGCGTCGCGTTTGCTTTTAAAGTGGCAATTTATACCAATCCAGCACAATGTAAATATTTAAAATATAATGTGTTGGGAAGCGACAAATCGAAAAATCAATGTGTCACTGAAGAAAATTTGAAGCCAATTACTTGACAGTATTCTTTTCCATCCCTACCTAACAAAAAACACGCTTTGCGCTCAGCAATCTTATGTTTTTAGCGTATTGCACTTACCAGCTAGTCCCGCGCGGAAGTGCTTGGTGCGTGTTGATGATTCGCGCACGTTTGGCTGCTTTGCACGTGTGTGAATGCACATTATCCTAGACTGGTGATTGGCATGGCGCCTGATTTTCGTATAAGCGATTCGTCGTGACCTGTGCGTCTGTGGCACGTGGCGTGACATTTGCGTGCGAGTGGCGTACATAAACGCACGCGAACGAAAGGTGCCTAAGATTGCGGAACCACTGGCCCCATACAACCACAACCATGGCTGTGAGGACAAGGCGTTATTTATGAGGAATGGAACAAATTACCGTTTACGCAGTTAGCGACAGACAGTACAAAATAATTGCATTTAAAAATGTAGTTAAACAAAATAGTATTGGACAGACATCTGAAATACTAGAAAAATGTTAAAAAAAAAGCAGACGATATGGATTGTTTGTTAAGTTTGTCTAGAAAATAAAGTATTTTTCAAATATTTTCTCTTCATATGGCTCATTTTGCGCCTTTAGTGTTGATGGCCAGCGTACTTTTCCAACATGGCGGCTGGTTTGCCTCGTCTTTTTACTTCACTTTGCCTTCGAAACGCTGTTGTAGGACAAAGTACCACATTTTCAGGTCGGTCGTAAACTTAGCTTTTTGTAGTTTAGCCAGTTAATTTTTATTATTTATATAACTATAAGTGGGTACTCAAATGTATGTTTTTTAGAGTGTTTCTTGTCTGTTTATCCTTTAGTTTATGTGGCAAGGTCAAGGTGATCGTGTAAACTTATACAGCCCAAAAACGATTTAATTATAGTTCTGTAACTTGACATTTCTCTTGTAGTGCTTTGTTCCAGATCTGGGTGTAACCCATGCTCAAAAAACCAGTTTAGTGGTTATCATAGTTCAGGTATAAACACCCTTGAATATATTTGATACGAAACCTGAAAGTAACTCTCGCCCTACTAACTAGTCTATGTGCTGCCTGCAAGCACCACATTTAGTATCTTCGGTTAATTGTCAGATGATTTTTCTTCTCAAGCAAAAATCTCCAGGAAGAAAAGAGTTAAATCTTGTTTCAGCCAATACTTTTTTTTTACAGTGTTGGCTTAGTGATTGAAAATCATAAAAGCATTTGTACCTTTTGTATCCAAGGAGAATTATGTTGTAAATTTTGTTGTAGATTATCTGTATGGAGGTCAACTGAAAAGTGTTTGGCGGAGAAAAAGAGCTCCAGCATGGACAAAAGTATGTATTTGTGCCATGAATATCAAAAAAAAGTTAAAAGCTTCATCATATTTCTTAATCTCTAGCTTTGTTTAGACAAACCTGAAAAGTTGAAAACTCGTAAAGCTTTTGGAGGAGGAAGAAAAGTAAAAGTGACAAGAGCTAAAGAGGGCTTGTATACCTGGAAGTCTCAAAGTTAGTTTTAACTTATTCCAACCACCTCAACTTAGTATTAAACCAAAGCAATATTTCGTTTCTTTTATAATACTTTTATATACTGCCACCACTTTTTTATTATTATAGTTCCAATAGTGCTCTTTCTTATAATATTAAAATGTTTAATATACAAACATTCTAGATATTGAATTTCAAAGCCCAATACTGGACATTGTATCAAACACAGCACACAAAAATTTTACGGAGAATAAGATAATGGTGAAAGGATCCATTGTGGAAGTTGGTGCTGAAAAGTTTAAAATTTGGTAAGAACATTTCCCCGAGGGATTGGTACCAGAATTGACCTGGCGAGCTGGAAAAACCTTGGAGGATGGTGTACCAGCGAATGAAGCTGGCATGTTAGGTGCCTCAAGGCTTAACCCTTCATAATAGGTTAACATTTAACAAGGCACATGTCTTGTTACTGTGCCATTGCCCAAGACTTTCTCAAGTAAAGTTGCTTTCACATTACTGCATGACAAATTAGAAGAATGATTGACATTTATAAAACTGACAAGTCCAGAAGAACTGTATTGCATCATGAATTTTTTTTCAGTACTGTAGTGTGATAATAATAATTATTGTTACATTTTGACCTAAAGTGTAACATTATTAATTTATAAAATTATAGTATTATACATTAAATTACCATATTATATATGGTAATTATTAATTAAAAATATTATTTTTAATTTTTAGGTTTGATGAACGGTGTAAATCCAAAGAAACTGAAGAGGTAAACCAGTTACTCAATCTTTTAATACATGTATTAATTTTTTTAACATAAAATTATGCTTTAATAGATAACAACAGTTCTATTTATAGGATAAGTATAATTCTGTAAAGAATATTGATGAAGAGGTATTACATCAGATCAAGAATGGAAAAGTTCTTGGTGAGTAATTGTGCTGTAGTTGAATAT
>JAOBAZ010172876.1:0-10512 GCA_026546875.1 Pteroeides caledonicum | reverse complement strand
ATAGCTCGTGATCGGATTCAACCAATCATAGCGCATTCGCAATGAAGGTATCGTTCCAGGTCTTTTTGAGTTCAATGCTAAATCCATACTGCCCGCTGACCTATATACAACTGGACTGCGGGCGCACGTAGCGGAACGCATTTGAACAGCGCCATCTTGGTAGGTCTTAGCACTAAAAAAGCCAATCACGAGCCAAGAAACGCACAAGCCATTTTTTCCAGGAGCCAAAACGGGTTGTTTTGACACAGCCGAGCGAACCGAAAGATTTGTTGTATTCTTTACCAAGCTTTTTACAGTATTTTTTTTTCATTTGCAAGGTTTAAATTAAAAGGAAACAGCATTTGTAGACCTTTTTCTAAAGAAGTATAGTAACAACAATGGGGAATATTTGAAGGATAAGAAGAATATTTAAATTTTTTGCGTATTTCATTGTATAATGATAGCAAATGAATCAGAAAGCTATCGCTACATTTGTGAAGTGTTTGTTTACCGATTCCTTGTTATACATAATGTCATTTTGGTTGTATTAAAATGTAATACACAAATGACAGCGGAACGAGTTGAATGTCCCAGCCCTGCCTGAAATTGCTCCATGTAAACCAGTCTTTTAATAACACTCTCCTTAAAAAACGTTTGTAAACGAATGTTATAATTTGGGTAAGCTTGGTAGGAATGGTCTACACTACAGAGAGAAAAGCCCAGCCGGGGTAAACATAAATCATACGATATAAGGAAAAAAGTGTACTTATGTGTGAAAACTTTCTCTTGTGACAACCCACGAGAACTTCGGTTGCTGCTACTTGATGCCACACAATATGGCATTTTTGTAAAAAACCATGTAAAATTTGCTCAACAATAAGTTAAAACTAATTTTAATCTATCGTTTACAATGTTGGTGCTTAACTCTAGGGGGCCACCTTAACTAGCGGTGAAAGACAGCGTGCTAATCCCTTCCTGCCATCTGTGCTTCTAACTTCCTAAGTATGCAGCTATACCAATGCTTATTACCGTCCCTGTAGATTCCGAAGGAATGCAAGAATAGCCCGAGAATTAGGAATTCGTTTTGACCAAGATCAAAAAATCCTTTGTATGGGATGTATGGACTGGATATCAAGTGCAGAAAGGCTGAAAAATCAACGCAGCTTATATCTAGCGTAATATCATAGTTGCCTCAAAGTCTTTTGTCTCGCAAGGTACGATTACTAACGAATTTACCTCTTTGCCTAAACATGAGGTACGATTAGTTTCTAATCCCACTCTCTCGGTAACAATAATATTACAAAGTGATAGCATGGCATTCACGTTGATTAGTGATGAAATGTCCCTCAAGCCTTGGGGTTTAGTAAAAGTCCATTGTGACCTTTACCAATCCCCCTCGGCTTTCAGCTACATTTAATCACTAATCGACCTGAATGCCGTGCTATTACATATAATATTATATCTCAACTGTAAATTAGCCATTCATGAAGCTTGATTTGTACCACGTGATCAGGTAATTAAAAATCCCACCTGGACCGGGGTATTCGACTTTGCGTGTAGCTCGGGTTTGCGTGTACTACGCGCGGAATGCCTCGCGCACGACTAGATTGAAGCTAGATAATCGAAAAGAAGCCATTTTACGATGTGGTTGGTTTGCATAAAAGATGTTTCGATAAAATATATCATTTATAGACCTGGAGCGAGGGGAATGCGATGAAATATTACCCCCTCGGGAAGATATATCCCTCGGTATACATTTTCCTTTGGGGGTAATATTTCATCGAATTCCCCTCGCTCCAGGTCTATAAATGATAAATAATATGAAGCAGTCGTTTGCAGACCTAGTCATATGCCCTGATACTGGATAAATGCGCTGCAGATGTGTACTGTATCCCTTCTACATACATGTACTTACAGGGTTTCCGGAAAAAGCTGGAGCGTATGCTTGGTAATACTGGACGGAAAATGGCACATCTTTGCAATTTGTGCGGCGAGTATCACGATAATTACTAAATATTCCCTTACCGTTTTGGTGGTGCTGTCTATGTAGCATCAAGGGGCTAAAAAATGACCAGTCTTCCTCTACAGTAACAGTTGAAAGAATTTGAAACTGAGGTAATGATTGTACTCCATATTCGGATGCAAATCGAGGTTGAGGATAACCACGAATGTCCAAACAATCCATGGTATAATTATAATAATGAACTGAAACGGTAAATTAAATATGGCTAATTCAATTAAGGTTGCCCTTTGAAAGTCAAAACTCTAATCCTCAAAACTTTGAACATTTAGGCCCGAAAAGACTCTTGGGATATTTATTATTGTATCGCGGGTGCATGTCTACTGTCTAATTAGTTCGCATTAAATAATTATTTAGCATTATCAATGTTTTCTGGCCGTTTATTGAACGGCGCGGTCACGGGCAGTCCTGAACAAACTAGTAATGTGTTTCCTTCGGCTTTACCAACATCAAAAGTTCTTTTAAAAACGCCATTACCTATTTTATTGCAATTTAGTTCTTAAGCCTGGTTGTGGCTCTCACTTACAATACAAGCAAGACAAACCAAGACCTTGAGGCTTACGAGGACAAAGCAGAATTATTAATTTTGATTTGTAAAGTCGCATATATTAATTATACCCTAAGAGCCTTTTCGCGCTTGAAGGTCGAAGGTATTGAGGATTGCAGTTTTGACTTTCAAAGGACAACCTTAATTGAATTAGCTGTATACAACCTTTATACAAAATATGTACCTCACCACTGCATAACTGGCACAGCTATATGAATTGGGTATAAAATTTGAAAATTCTACACCGAAATAAAATAAAAGTAATGCTAGTGGGAACCATGATAATCGACAAAATCATGAGCAATGGCCGTGAACATGACGTTTTGTCGGCTGACATGTGATATAATTTTGTCGAATTGGGAAGCGAAAAACCTAAAATTCGAACAAAAGGTTTTATTATATACTTTAAGATACATGCCACTAGCAGGGACCGCGGAGGCGGGGGGGGGGCTGTGGGCTGCAGCCCCCCTTTTTGTTCTGCTTGGACAAAAAACGACCAGAAAATGTTGTATTGGTGAAACAAACACTGAATAAAGTATATTCAAGTATGTACATGTCATAATACAAAACTGTTTTAAACTGAGGTTGATTTTTTCTTTTTTTTAATGTGTACATTTCTATAGTCAATTATTTTTAAATATCAGCCCCCCCCCCACTTTTACACATGCTGCGCGGTTCCTGACTAGTGCGACAAATGCCTGTACCACGTATACCTGGGTGTTCTGACCAATAGAAATATTTTAGACATTAACGAAATGCACCATGGACAATAATATATTTATAATTTAAGACCCGGGGGTGGCAAAATATTACATGAGATAATTTATGTAATATTTCGCTTTATTATGTCTTGCGAGTCTGAAATGGCGTATTTGAACGTTGATTGGTTAACGCACAGGTACGGACTTTCCCGTACGGACCTGGCGTACGGATCCATACAAAAACAATGCATGTCTAAAGGAATCCTCCACTCTGAAAACAAATATCAACTAAATACATCTAAATAGAGTGAAATAAAGATCTATATGCATTAAATTTGTCTTAACTGTACCTTTCATTTGTAATTTATTTTCAAAGTTGAGCCTCTGAATCTATGGAGGGCACCATCTTGGATTTTGATGACGTAACTTGGTTGCTTGACTAGTTGAGAACTGCCAATTCGTTTCTTATAGTTAGTAAAGTATGACCATAGCGCTTGTCATTGATCAGTCATTACTCGGTGACTCTTAGAATTATAAAAATGGATCAATTAATGGACAAAAACAATTGAACAATGTCGAGCAACCAAGTTACGTCACCAAGATGGCTGCCTCCATGTACTCAGAGGCTCAACTTTCAATGTAAATTACCAACGAAAGATAAACGTAAGACAAATTTAATGTGCATAGGTCTTTATTTCACTTCATTTACATCTATTTAGTTGATATTTGTTTTTAGAGTGGAGGATCCCTTTAATAAAATTATTCCTCGTTCTAGTGCCCGGTCGGTACGGTAAAATATTTTGCTTTCGATCTTTTGAGTACAGACCGAGCCTCGAGCCTGAAAGACCTCGTGTTCGGTTAATAAGTAGTTAGTATTGCCCAGCAGAGGATCTATAAATGATATATTATGCCAAACAGTTCAGAAATGCCAGCAATTTCTTTATGAGAATGATTATCGCAAGACAGCAAAATTCATTTTTCTGCATTGAGTCGTGCGTGCTTTTTTGTGGATGGTCTACGCAAATATTGTTTCACCTCATTCTTCTCACAATGCCAGCCTTTAAAACGAGTCCGAATTATTTTCAATAAATAATAAAACAATTATTAAATTCGGTTCACGTAGGATATGAGGAATTATTAAGGCTTCGGTTTGTGTTATCTGCTTCAGCCGATAACAGAAACCTCGGCCTTAATAATTCCTCATATCCTACTCGATCTCATTCAATTTAAAAAATACAGGTAACTTATGTGATAAATAAGCCATAATTAAATTAAATCAAAAACTTCAAGGGAGGTTCGCGCTATAAAGGGTTGACACAGGATTTTGATTCATACCCTCGTCCCACTGTTACATATGAACTACTACCGAAGACTCGTATTAAAACTGCTTCCTAAATCTCCATACATTGGTGGTCATGTGTAAAAATCATTTATTAAAACACAAAGTTAATTACCATCACCATAGAACTCGCTATTTGGGTCTTTAGAAATCCATCCTTCCTTTTCTGACTCCAAACCATTGGATGGTGACGAGGAAACAAATGGTCGTGAAGAATCCACTCGCAAAGCAGTTCTCCTGACAGTATCAATAAAAAGCTAAAATGGAATAAAACGTATTTTTCAATACAATGAATATACATATTTATTACTGGCAGACAAGAAACGCTGGTAGGCAATGAGAGTTGACAGGAGTTGTAAATGTCAGCTCACATTATGTACTGCTGACATTAGTTAGGATGGATGGACAAACGGACATACGGACGGACAGGCGAAGAGACGGACGGGTGAACTCTGGGACAAACAGACAGACGGACGGACGGACGGACGGACGCATAAAAATACCTTAACGTAATCTTCTTTATAAACTGATAAATTTTTAAGGTGATACCTGAAAAAATTGTTAACAAAGCTCTTATTTATTTTACACATTTTTACATGTTTAATATGTGACCTTCGAAAATATGCAACGGGTAAAATAAACAATAGGGAAATTACCAATTTTGTGAAATACTCTGCTCGACCTCGTTGTTTCCACTCCAAACAATAATTGACGGGTGATACTGAAGCCTTTGCATCTTGTGTCGTTTGAAAAAAATGAAATATTTATACTGTTTATATTCACTTGTACTGATTATTATTCCATCAGTGACTTTATGCTATAGTCTTGTTTGAAGAAAACTAAAACGTATTTTTTTTGTGAAATTCATGACTAATTAATGAGCTAACAACCCAATAAATGCTCCCTATTTATGTCCCATGACATCCTTGTAAACCCCTATACAGGTTAACAATCTGAATACAAACTAGTATTCATAACTTTGATACACATATGTCCTAATTGGCATGCTCTTATCAACTTTTTTAAAAATGCTCCTAATCGATATTCATATTCCACATTCATTACCTATTGGTTCATTTCACAAGCACGTTAAAATACTCGTGGCAGATCTGTATGGATTTCCAACGCCTCGTGTAATGCACTCTCCATTGCAAATAGCCATACAGATCAGCCGCGAGTATTTTAACTAGTACGTATCACTTATACGAGCAAGTATATCAGCAACTATAAAAACCTTTAGCATGACTGGTTGTAATACAACCATACCTGATATTCAATTTCTTTTTCAACAGAATTAAGGAACTCCTCGTCTGCTGGATAATAATCACATGCAAACATGAATTCTTGCCAAATTAATAACCTGAAAACCAAAAAAAAGACAATAACAAAGGATAAAAGTTCCATAATAGACCACAACATATAAACAACTGTCGTTGAATTTTATCTCTTTTGGTCTCTAAATAATGTGTGTCAACTGTGATGCTTTGCGCGCTTAAATCTAGTTTGCAGCCATTTTAAATTCACATTTCGGCTTTGAATCCATACAAAATCTCAACCATCCTATGGATATACTTGGTTATTTTAATTTTTTTATCCAGAAAACAAGCCACAAAAGTATTTTTCATCCCAATTTGGTGCGATTAAACTAATTTTCAAGGCAAGGTGTAAAAAACAACAATTGCGAAGCATGACGGTTGACACACTTTAATACATACCAAATCACTGGCGGATTTAAGTCCGAATAAATTAGCAAGCTTTCAATTTAAAACTCAAAATACCTGAAATATCTGAACGACAATCCCCTTGGTGAGACTCATATTCCGTTTAACGAACAGAATTAAAGTTATCAAAGCATTTGGAAAATGCTTTGATAACAATTCAATTTCCACTGCCAAACTGTGTAATTTATTCAGACTTCTTAATTCACCAGTGCTAATCCAAATCAAAAATTTTCGCATAAAAAGTCAGGTTCAGCTGTAACGTACTATCTGAGTAAAAGCTACAATCATCGTTATCGAGTCTTGACGCAAGATATTTCCGTTTGCTAACGACGCGAAGAGCATGCTAATTACGTCACACTGCGTATTTGTTGGAAACAAATGTTAGATATCTCCATTATACCGGCTAGTATGCCGGTAAGCCAGAAGAATACACAGTATTTTTGGGAAAAAATTTCATGGCATTCACCGAGATATTACATTTTCTGTCGATGTCATTATGGATTAACGTATGACGTAATTAGCATACACTTGGTAAGCAAAACTGAAATATCTCAACAAGGAAACAAGTAAACTGGAAGATAACCTAGGGTACTCTATAGTTTTACGAGCTCTTCCAATTACAAAAACCATTTTTGCTTGATAAGTACTTTACGTTGCATGGTTTCTTTGTATCACCCTTTCCATGACACTTTTAATGTTGTAGATAATTTTCAATCTTTTCATGCGGCTAACTAAATTATACAACCGTAATTTCGTAAAAGCACTAATGCGATTGCCTATTTAACAAACATGACAGTTTTTTGGAGAGTAAACATATTTCGACATATATTTAATGCCATCTTCAGTACAGATGAAAAATAATTCGTCAACTGTTACAGAGTGATTATAAATTACGAATTTCATTGGTAATAGGTATCGTATTTCACAATTTAATTTCACAATTTATTTTAATCACTCTGTACCACTAGACCAATTATTTTTCACTTGTACTGGACATGGCATAAAGTAGATGTTAAAACATGTTTACTCTCAATTATACTACTAGGAAAATATGATTCGCATAATCTATATGCGAGACTCCATGACTGAAAAATTTATTTCTTTGTTCTTTCCCAAAAAGACTAGCCAACATTTTGCAAATTTCGGTTTTGTTACATTCTCCCGTAGGGGATAATTTAACAATTATTGAATGAGTTTGAGCACGATATGAAGAAATATCAAGCCGAAGTTTGTTTGATAACGACAAACTGAGGCTTCATAATTCTTCATCATGCGAAAACCGAATTCAATAATTGTTTTGTTATTTACCATGTTATTTATTGTAACTCGGAGGCCTCGGCTCATTAACCGCGTTCTCGTATAACTATTACATAATACGTCAAATTTGACCAATCGGCCTGTAGTTGGAAGTCTGTGGTTGCACAAAAAAACCCTCACCATCACGTTTCAAGCGTTTCAAGTTCACCAATGCACTCACCCCAGTTGATCAGCGATATTATAAAAGACATCATGTTGGTAAATACCTCCTCCCCAGTTTCGTATGGTATTCATATTAGCATCAACAGCGGACTGGAGTAAGTTTCGTATCACTGGGTCGCTTACGCGATCTTCAAACGAATCTAAAATAATGGAATGCGTCATTTTTCTTTTGTTCTTTCTATTTTGACTGTTGGTCGTTTTCTCTCATCTATTTTCGAACTTTCCTTCAGTCTTGTAATCATTCCCCTATTGTCCTAATCTATTACTTTAAATGTTAACATACTTTAAAGCACGTGAACAATAAGTGGACGGATCACTACGAGTAAACAGGGAATTACTCGACATTTTCCATTAATACCTCAGAAATACAGTACATGTTTATGCAGATATATAAACTAGGCTCACACTTTTTACGGAAATTTTCTTAACCCACTGACGGCAGGAGGTTTTCCTCTGACAAGTAAAATCACCTGATGATCTGAAAACAACGAAAAGTGCTGGCACTAGTTGTTAAATCAGACAAATCAAAACAGCTCATTTTCTCTTGAAATATACTTTAGTTCGTTCCCAAATTTATGACATGACAATTATTGAATCCGGTTCTCGTAGGATATGAGGAATTATTAAGACTGAGGTTTGTGTTATCTGCCGAAGCTGAAGTCTGAGGCAGATAACACAAACCGAAGCCTTAATAATTCCTCATATCCTACGAGAACCGGATTCAATAATTGTTTTATCATTTATTGAAAATAATTCGGACTCGTTTTAAAGGCTGGCATTGTGAGAAGAAGCTTGAAAATGTAGCGTGCGAAAATCAGCCGTGATATAATTGTTTTTAATGTACCACGACATTACGTCAAACGTGGTATAATTGTTTACAACTCCAAATTTGGGCAACTACTGAGCGCATATGACGATTTCACCGATAGCTCTTAGCCAATCAAAACTCTTGAATTACTTTCAATGAATAATAATTGCTAGTACTATATAGGTATAGAGGTTTCCGTGCAGGTCGATGAAATAAAAATCGTATGACACGGCATACGATATTTTGTGTTAACTGAAAGATCTCTTAATTTTTAGAAGTCGTTCTAGTATACAAAACTTTAGTATTATTAAACACTTTGTGTCAACTCATTATGCATGAATGTGTGACGTAAAAACCTGTGCACGTCGTAAACAAATTGAAATATCTCAACAACGAAGGAAGTAAACGAAAAAGATTAAAATAACTTAGAAAACCGTTTTAAGAGATCTTTCAGATAACACAATAAACATTTTCGTTTCATATACACCTTAAACAGGAAATCTCTATCTCTATTAATAAATACTGTTACAGTACATGCAGATATTAAAATACAAAGTTTCGGGGTTTTTACTTCCATCACCCAGCTTTTTTGTCCATTATTATTTTACATACATTTGGTTAAACTGGGAACTTTTCCTACCCATTGACCTGCGCAATTCGTTCGTTGAGATGTGGACTACAAGCTGTTCATCGAATACAGTTAAAGGGTATCGGCAACGGATTTTATGTTTACCTCAATTGAAAGAACTCTTAAAACCACGAGGAACGGCTTTTTATAGCTCTCGCGTATCTTTCTTGGTTCTCAAGATATTCTCCATTGCCAATGCCCTTTGAAGGGTCCACCACTCTAAAAACAAATATCAACTAAACACATCTAAATGGCGTGAAATAAACATCTACAGCACTGAATTTTTCTTAACTGTTTCCTTGATTTGTAATTTACGCTCAAAGCTGAACCTCTGAATTCATGGAGGCCGCCATCTTGATTTTTGATGACGTAACTTGGTTGCTTGACTAGTTAATAACCTCCAATTTAATTCTTATAGTTAGTAAAATATGACCAAAGTACTTGCCATTGATCAGTCATTACTCAGTGAATCTTGAAATGATGAAAATAATACAATTAATGGAAAAAAAACTATTGAGGAATATGTCAAGCAGCCAAGTTACGTCATCAAAAACCAAGATGGCGGCCTCCATGTGTCCAAAGGCTCATCTTTGAAAGAAAATTACAAATGAAGGATACAGTTAAGAGAAATTTAATGCACATAAATGTTTATTTCACGCCATTTAAATGTATTTAGTTGATATTTGTTTTTAGAGTGGAGGACCCCTTTAAACAAAGTTCTATTACAAACCCGCTGGTATCCAGTTAGCTCCTTTTATGAATATTGGAACATTGTTGACTTTATAAAAGTAACTGTATCCTAAAAACAAATTTACCAGTCATTTTAGCAGATCATCACGGCTACAAAAAACCCAATTTAACGGCTAAACGGGTACGCCTCTAGTGCATATCCAAGAATTTTTAAAAATCGTTTCTAAAAATCGGCCGTACCAGGCGAATAAAATGATATATAATAGAATAATGATTTTGTCGTGGTAACAAATTTGAATATTGCTTTGAAAAACGTATTATTATGAACTATGGTGAATCATGGTCGGATCCAGCACTAGTGGACCTAGTTTGCATAACAAAATAAGTTAGTCAAAATAAATTTTGATTGCCGGCTAAGCAGTGATATGCAAATTAGGTGCACTAGTGCTGGATCCGACCATGTGAATGGTAATAATAATAACAATAAAATCATAAACAAGTTTATTTAGGAACACTATAGATTTCGGCAGACTACTCATGTAGCAGACGATTACACTTGAAGAGTAGTCTGCCGAAATGCATACTAGTGTTCCTAAACTT
>JAOBAZ010172765.1:0-10513 GCA_026546875.1 Pteroeides caledonicum | reverse complement strand
TATTCAACACTTCCTCCGAGGAAGTGTTGAATAAGATCGAAACTGTGATATGTGATAAGTGATAAGGAGGACAACTCGGCTTTGTTGTCTAATTGTTAAATATGGAGGAATGGAGGAGTTGCACGACGGAGATTTCAAATGTTTTTTCGAGGAAGTTCCTCGAAAAAACATTTGAAATCTCCGTCATGCAACTCCAAGGCCTGCCGCACACTGGAGCAATGTGCTTAGCTGATTGTCATTTGGGAGTATGAAATCAAGCTGAACAATGAGTTATATAAGCAGTTATCTTGGTATGATTGGTTGTACAGTGTTCGAAAATATGATTCTGATTCGATTTCATACTCCAAAATGACAATCAGCTAAGCACATAGCGCCAGTATGCGGCAGGCTTTAGGCTGCTTTCGATTGGGAAATCCGCTGGATTTCCCAATCGAACCCAAAGCACCCTAATTGTTTTAGTATAAACTATAGCATTTATTGAGAACTAGGGAACACAATACAAAAAAAACAAACCAATAATGGACCAGGGTTTGTTTTGAGGCAGTTGTTTTAGATAGCGGTCGATGGCAGATCTTATTGGACAAAGATTTAAACTACTTTAAGCTTTTCACTCCCGTCTTGTTTTCTTGCAGTGGCATAAGACTTCAAATAGAGAGAAAGCTCGACTTTTTCCATTTCTTCAATTTAGGTAGAAAATTCTTGTTGGCTTGCAAACCATTCTGAAATTTATTTCATATATTAAAAGGTAGCAAAAAATTAAAAAATTAAAATTGAGTATACGTTGTTTCAGTTATGCATTTTCTTACCCTTAAAAACTGCTATTCCGTATTTTGTTCCTTTCTTCATTGTTTTTTTCTGGCACGGAATTGTCCAACAAGTTGTCCAAAAAGATACTCAGTTGTCCAATCAGATACTTCGGCAAAACGTGAATTTTCCGCCACTGTTTTGAATTTTGCTACTAGTAGGCTATCAAGCTACGTTTAAACGAGCAAGTTTTCCTTGGCATTTGTCAATTTGGCAAGTTTTATTTGGTCATGTAAACGGCGAAAAATGGCAAGTTTTTCCTTGACAAGTACACTTGTTTAAAAGCTGACATGCTAGCTTTTGAACAAGGCAAATTGTCAATTAAGCAAAATGCCAACTCAATGAACTCATAAACACAATGGAATTGGCGGGAAAAGTCACGTGGTCGATATATTCACCAGTGATCACGAAGGATGCTTTCGATTGGGAAATCTGCATTTGGATTTTGAAATCTGGATTTTTAGGATTTCCCAATAAAACGGCAAATCAGAAATAAGATTTGCCGTTTTATTTTAATAATTTCGTCGAAATCCTTTTTCAGATTTGTCGTTTTATTGGGAAATCCTAAAATCCGGATTTAGTTAAAACCCAAATCCAGATTTCCCAATCGAAAGCACCCAAAGATTTTGAAAAATGCTCACTGTGTATTTTCTCGCTGCCTGGTAACGTCGTTCTAAAAATTTTGCAAGGCCTTTACCCCCGGTCGGAATATGATTCCCTCTTAAATGAGCACGTCCTCAGTTATTCCATGGCATTGAGCACAGTAAAATTGTTACAGTAACATCTGGCGGACGAAGATCTTTTCAATCGAGTTTTCAATTTCTAAGACGCTTTTGTTCACCACAGTAGTTTACTCTCAAGCAAACTGTTATGGGAGTAAAAAACTTAACTTCTTACGTGGACTCTCTTCGTGGAATTGTTTGGGAAAGCTACAATCTTTCTGGGAAACCACTGGTTATTGATGGCAGTGGCTTGTCTTACTTTCTTTATCTGGGGTTAGATTGCCGATACGGTGGTCAATACACCGAACTAGGGGACAGAATCGTGAAGTTTTTTGAAAAGCTTACATCGAATGGGGTTGAACCATATGTTATTTTTGACGGGATCTTGGATATCAGTGATAAAAAGTTAAAGACGTTTATTAGTAGGAAGAACGATCGGATTAGGAAAGCTCACGATTTGTGGTTTGGTAAAAGTGATGGCGATACGAGAGAAACGATACATCTCCCCTTATTAATCAAGTCATTCTTTTTAAAAGTTTTAGAAGAAAATTATATCCTATACGCCGTTGCTGATTTGTAAGTCTTGTCGCATTTCACAAATCTTACCGGCATTATTTACCCAATGGTCAGTGTTTTTTATTGCATCTGATTGGGTTGTCGGACATCGCGCGAAAATCACGAAATTTACACTGCCTCCTAGCAACAGATCTGGGTGGTATATGCAGGGGTAAATGTTATGGAATAGGAACAGAAGAAGTTGGAGAGGGGGCCTAGGGTGTACTTCTTATGCCTGCCAAACGACCCATGGCAGAATATGGATTTTTGGGTAGACACAAGGCTTCAATCTTAGCATTGTGTCGCTATGAGAAGATCCAGAGTATAAAATTGCCGATATATTCCAAATAAAAATATTTAGAACAGCATTTCGAGAAAAAGAGTGTAAACAAGCAAACAGAACTAACTCTGGCATACTCCCTTAAGATGTATACCAAAAAACATCAATGCATTTTTACTTTGTAGTTTGTATTTGTAACAGTTGAATTATTTGGGGTTAGGCCCCCAAAAAAATTGTTGAGAAGGGGGGTACCATAGTGCCCTGCATAATGTTTTGTTGGTAAGTAACTTGATGAAATGCATGGGGTTGCTTATTAGCATTGTGCATGGCCTAGTGGTATTTGTATACCACATTGCAGTTTTGTGCGGTACTACGTACTGTAGTTCTCTGACAGGTAAAATGGTCTTTGTTACACTTACTTGCATTCTTTTGGTGACTTTTTGCAGCAAAGCTTCCTTTGTCTTTCAAAGTTCTCAGCAATTAAAACTAAGTCACTGCATATGTAACAGCTCCCATGGTAGCCTTGCCTCATTTGCGTAATCAACCCCGCTAACACAATAGAAAATTATCGATTCAGCACTGACTTAAAGTAATACCAACACTGTTCTTATGTTCAGTTTTTACAACATTCCTCACTTTCTCAATATATATTAACCAGAACAAACCTTTTTTCATTATTTAGTGAAGCTGACCATGAAATTGCTTCTGTTGCCAATGCTCTTGAAGCCCCTGTAATGAGTTCAGATAGTGACTTTTACATCTTTGATATAAAACATGGCTATATTCCTTTTAGTAAATACGATTTTGATGGTACCAATATGAAGGTGAAAAGGTACAAACGTCACCGACTGGTCAAACACATTGATATCAATGTGTCCATGTTGCCTGTCCTGGCCTCCCTAGTTGGAAATGACTATGTCTCTGACGATATTCTTGCTTGTTTTCCTATACAAGCTAGAGGCCACAGAAGAATTGATGCAGTTGCAAAGTACCTCTCTTCTTATAGTTCAAGTAAGGAGGTCATGGAAAGCCTGGATAGATTCCCAAAGCTGAAGACAGCTGTGACACTTTCAGTCGATGAATATCAAATGAAACCATCACATTTGATTGATTACTTGACAAAGGCTTCTCTTGGTACTAATCTGAGAACATACAATGGCCATACCTTACCATCATGGCTCATTGAGATTTTAAGAAGTCAAAGTTTAGATGAATACATTGCATGCTTGTGTCATAGAAGAGTTTTTCTTAAACTTGATCTGGAAGATATGGCTGGTCCACCATCCAATAAACTGACAACATCACTCAGAGATTGTACATATAAGTTGTCAGAAGAATATGACAAAGAACAGGCACCCCTAAAAGAAGGCAGGGAAATTGATGAATATGGGAGAAAAAATTCCTTGTATTTAATAAAAAGAAAAATTGACTTGTCGGACATGAAGAATGGACGTCAACTTACTGAGATACAAACCTTTAACCAAGAAGAAGCGATTGCTTGCATTCTTAATATACTGTCATGTGAGTTGAGTTTGGTCACTGACCTTCCTTCAGAATGGCAACTTGTCACAGCAGCCCTGAGATTTTGGATAACCAATGCCACACCAGCAGTTAGGGAAGAGCACCTTGTTGCCTTACTGGTATATTTTGTTGATCAAATGAAAACAAGCACAGACGACGATGATGTAAAACCTCAACATGCATTTGCTCAATGGCAACAAGTCATTCTTTGTGTGAACCAACTGAATGCATTATTTTCAAGTCCCTTTCCTTTCCTTCACCCAGCAAGACTATATAATGGAAAACAACTATGCAAACTGTACAAGAAGTTCAAGGAGGATGGTTAGTATGAAAACTTTTTTAACCATATCAGCTTGATTTACCCTTCATAAATAAAATCATCTATTGTTTTATAGCTACTGGGATAAAAATAAGTATGGCTTAAGTAAAATAACAAAAAGCTGTGCTGGATGGCACAGCTTTTTATAATATTAAGACAAATAATATAGTTTTAACATGTTACTGGCACAGTAATAAGTATACAGTGTGGTACCAGTATACCATTAGCATTCCAGTGTCATATATAGCATTGCATATGTCTTCAGGCTGGTATTTGTATACTACATTGCAGTTTTGTGCAGTAATAGTACAGTATAGCATAGTATGCTCTGATGTGAATGATGTACAGTTGTATAACCTATATTATGGTATTATAATGGAGGTTGTATCAGTATAGTGTTGTAGTACCGGTATGGTAAAAGTATGCTAAAGTGTATTAATGTATTGTATTTTTTGTATGGTTTGGTATGGTATGGTATGGTATGGTTTGGTATGGTATGGTATGGTATGGTATGGTATGATATGATATGGTAATTGTATGGTATGATATGGTATGGCATTGCATACTAATGGTATGCTGATACATACTGTAGTAGTTCACAAGATATATGATAATGTAATTTTAACTGATTGTGGGGGGAGATTGCCCCTGACAAGTAAAATTGCCTGGCATTAAACAGAGTAAAATCTGTGAGCTGACTGGTCGTGAAGGGTCCCACCATAAATGGGTTAATTGGGTACTTACCAGTACTGTACCAAATTATTTTAAAGGTATAGAAGCAGCTAAAGATATTGTGGAAAATGCTCAACTCTACCAGGAACTTAACAGTGTTGTCCGGCAAGATCTTCCCCAAAGCTTGTTTGGAAACCAAAAACAGGTCAGAAAAGTAAGAAAGCCAAAAGAAAAACATGCAAAAAAGAATGCTGACCTTCTTTCAGAAAACACATTTGCTGTCCTCTCTTTATCATCAGGAACAGATGAAGACTAAAATCAACTCCATATTGTACTATACAGAATTAAATGAAAAAATTTAAACTCGGGGGGGGGCATACCAGGGACATTTCCATTGGTGGGATAGTTTTGTTCAAAATTTACCGATGAAAGCATAGGTAGCCCATAAAAACGAGCCATGTGTGACAGTGGTGTGACAAAAATCGAACTGATGTGAAGAGTCCCGATTTTCCATGCATGTTTGGACGGCGTGTCGCTGTGGCTTGGTCTGTGGCTTGGTGGTGTGCTTCAGAGCTCGCTCAAGAATTGAAGAAACTGGGGAGAGCCTTCAAATGATGAAATCCAAAAAAGAATACAGTAAAGCAGATACTTTGATAAGTTTCGTTTAGTTACCGGAAATCACGGCACATGATTTCCCCAACCGTATTAGTAAAATTAGGAGCACCACACATTGTATTAACGACTACATTGGTTTCAAAAGTTGACCAGTGTTGACCTTAGTATCAGTTTACGGACCATGGCCACTCTCAAAGTGGTTCAAAATTAACAAAAAAGTATCGTGGACGTGAAAATAAAGTTTGTTTTGGCCATCCCTGTTCACTGAATTTTGAAGTGAAAGAACAGTGTGGAAATAGTTTTCTCTCATGTGAAAGATCTTTTAAAATTACATACTAACTTCTTTCGTTTACATTACAATTTTGCATTCTGAGGCGTCGTTCTCGAGTTATGCGCGTTTTTGTCATTTCGGCAAGTTTGGAGCTTTGGCGTGACAACATGTAACGCAAAACAGGTTAGCCGTGATGTTTAAATATTTTTGGCAATATTGAAGGGAATTATGTGAAAATCCACTTCCACAACAGTATATAGACCATCTCTAGTCTGTGGCGTTGTCACAGTGATATGGGCATCCCTGTGTTTTGGGCATCCCCATGCCCAGATCCCTAGTGATATGAGCATCCCCAGTATTTCCAGTGGGGGTGACTAAAACACTGAAAATGAAATGAAATCGCGTGATTCGCGTCTTGTTCAGTTGTGGGCATGGGAATACTTAACGATCTAAAAGTCTAAAATATTATTTCACGATCAAAACGAATGGACGAAAATAGTATGGCAAAACAATACTTTCAGCAAAACTGTTACCGTGCCCACGACACAGTAAGGGAGATAAAATAATTTTTTTGTACTTTCCTCATACTGAAACTTTTTTGCAAATTTGCGCAAGGTGTTTTTTTTTGTTTTGAATAGTTTGCTGGATATAGTTTACTTCGGATGTACTGCAAAATATTTTCATATTTTGATTTAGTACAACTCTGAATCTCTGAATGAGGTCAATTTTTCCGCCAAAATACTAGCCTGAGACTCTGAGTCGGACACTAAACTTTATGTGAACTGAAACGCTATTACTGCAGATAAACATGCCATTTAAATCACTTGAAGTTGAAAGAGTTTTTATCAGGACTACTTAACAGATATATTTTGTGTAAACACTTAGGGAAATACTTTTTTTGAAATGCAAAAACAAATCAAACTAAACTTATAAATTTATAGAAATTATCGTTGTATTTTGACCTAAACTCTTGAAATTTTCATGCATTAGATAGAGTTTTTTAAAAACCTTCACTTTGACATATAACTCAACTTTCAGGGTTGCCATAAAGGGATGCTCATATCAGTACTGTGACAGCGTCGCCAGACCTGGGAAGGCGGAGGGAAAAAACGATGACGTAATGACTATAACTTAAAATTGCAATGCAAGTTTATGAGCTTTATGGTCTATTATAAAGTATTCAGTAGAGTCTTTAATCTTATTTTTTCTACAGCAGTTATTCTCACATTTATACGTTTATTTAAAGTATGTTCAGACTCTCCCTTTCTTGATGTGACATGAACAGTCATAACCCACGCCCCCATCCATTTTCTCACCGGATTTAAGATAATTTCCCAAGTAGTTTTGAGGATATTTTGAGGGACACGTCCGCTCAGTCCACTCCCTGGCGACGCTACTGTGGACCACATACACCTACACCGTCTCTTTAAGGTGGCTCAATAATCAAACTCAGCAAAAATAACATCTTTCTCGCATTATTTAGTTTACAGTGCAGGTGTGAGCTTCATTCTAGTTCACTGCATGGCCATGGTGGTAATTTTGGTTATTAAATAACTTATCTATTTGTAGCGTTAGTATATCTAAAGAAATTGTGTTCAAAGTAACCCTCATTATATATGTAAACGAAATGCAAATCAGGTTATTTCAGTTTATTGAAAACACAATTCTTTCACTCTGGTATCCTTTGAGGGTATACCACTTCCCAATTACCGAGATCACCATCAGAACTATGTAATGAACCAGAATGACTCTCATACTTTCACTGTAAAACAATTTATGCAAAAAGCAATTTATGCAAAAAACAATTTCTACTGAATTAGAGTATTGGGCCACCTTAAAGTGATTGAGTTCAATTACGACAAAGTTTAGCTAAAATGCTATTTATTCCAATTCGTTCACGTTATGACGTCACAAATCAAGCACTAAGTTTGCATGTTACAAAAATTGCACGGGAGGAAAAAACTAAAGGAAGTTGTTATATAATTTTAGGGTTCTTTCATTTGACAGCTTATCATCTTTTACCGTTATGACACTTAAGCTTCACTCCCGGTAGTGTAAAGAGCAAAAGACTCGACAAAAGATTCGATAATTTTATAAGGACTCTGTACACGAAAAGTTTGACGTCGAAACTGGGCCTGTGAGACGGTCCGGCCGACGGACTGACTCTGAGTTGTCACCCAAGAACTCAGTACTGCAGAGTTAAAACTTTGCACAATACAATGGCATTGCTTCATTGAACTATCGTGTAATTGTTCGGTGATTTTGAAGCAAAAAATTACGTGTAATGTCTAAAGATTCTGTCATGCCATGCACATCAAAACACTATTGGATGAGAACAAGTATGTTTTATTTTGTCTTGCGGGTAGTTTGACCGTTGTTTTAATACGTTCTTGCCTTGTTACAGCTTCGTTTCGAGGCGTCTTCAAAAGGCGTTTACAAATTCAGCATTTTTAGATGGGCACGCAGGCGTGCTTGGCGAGGAGGCGAAACACCTTCGCAGAAACGCCTGGTACGAAGTTGGCCTACTTACATCGCTTTCGCTTGTAAACATTTTTTAATAATTAGAAATTATTTGTTACATAATAAATCACAGCTGGATATAGTGCTACTGCCCAGATGTGACCGCGATATGACATCTCATTGTGGCCATATCTTCTTGATTTTTATTATTAAAAAGACTGATAAAAACCTAAAATAATTTTTACAGTTAAAAAGATACCAAAAGTTTTCCACATCGTCATCATCAGGATGATGTCATCATCACGATAATGGCTATATGTCGAAAACGTTGGCATTTCTTTAACTGGAAATATTATTTTAGGCTTTAATCATAGCTTTTTAACAATATTATGTATAATATTATTAAATATTATATTATTAGTGTAGGTAATAGTATGGTTTCGAGTGCAATTTGGAAAAAACATGCACGGGTAGTTTTTCAAAGACTATCAAAATTGCACGAGGCCGAAGGACGAGTGCTATTTGAGGTCTTTGAAAAACTCACGAGTGCATGTTTTATCCAAATTGTATGAGAAATTATACCATTACTTGTTAAGAATATACTATAAAATGCTTGAAAGTAATTGACGCGCGTCCGGTTGAACAACAAACAATGACTTTCCAGTCTTTTATTATTGGCTAACAAAGTAATTAAAATCACGAGGACAAAGCCGTCATGTAAATGAACAAAATAAATATTAGTTTAAATGCCTTGAACTTTGCCAGGCAACAGTTTCAGCAAAGTGTGCAATTTCACATTAATTGCATACTTATTAACCAGTCAGTTTCGAGAAACATTTTATAGTATATTACGATATTATTAATATAATTTTAATAAGATATTTATTATAATACTTAACGATATAAATGTTTCTGCATTTTTCTTAAGCATCCTATGACGACGTGCAGATTGCGATTGTTTGCACGAGGATTGTAGGATTAACAGTTGTTTATACGCCTGCTCAAAACACATTTGGCAAGTTATGACATAGCACTACTATTCACAGCAGGACATCACGCAGTCACTGAACTGTTTTCTAAAAAAGAAAGTATCCGCTGCAAATTGTAGATGCAAACCGATAAATCACGAATGCAAACTGAAAAATCGAAGCTCTACTGAGTGTGAAATAAACTCGTTCGAAATTCGCGTGAAACTAATTATATTTAAAACTAAATTGGCCACGAGTAGTGACGAAACATCCGTGTGGGAACTTTGCTTCACCGAAAATATCAATATTACGCAATCCAAAGTCTGCGAAACGTGTACAAAACCTTTACATAATCGTGTGCTGTGAAACTAAGCACATACTCGCTGATCTGATTCTTCCCTTCATCAAATCACAATGCTACAGGGTTTTCGGCAATAAAAATATCGATTGTATCTCACCCCCCACAGAAATTTAAAGTATATTTTTAAATAAATTGTGACCAAATTAGCTTAAAAATTCACGTATTTTTAGAAGTTTACGTCATTGCTATGACAAACGGTGGTAAATATTCACTTTTTTCCGTATTATGCCAGTTTACTCTTCAGTCAAACGCCATGACGGTATGGGTGTAAGATATTTAACTAGCTACGTGGTCGCAAAAAGCAATCTTTGGGAAGACTACGATCTTTCTGGGAAACGCCTTGTGATTGATGGGGGTAGCTTGCCTTACTTTCTGTACGGAGACTCGGATTGTCGTTTTGGAGGACAGTACAGCGAGTTAGGAGACAGAATCATTACGTTTTTTAAAAAGCTTAAATCAAACAATGTGACACCTTATGTTATCTTTGATGGTATTTCTGATGAGAACGATAAAAAGCACGATGACTACATTAAAAGGAAGAAGCAACGTATCGAAAGAGCCGCTAAGTTGTGGTCTGGCAAAGGTGACGAAGAAATAATACTCCCGTTGTTAAGCAAGTCATTGGTTATAAAAGTTTTACAAGACATGAAAATTTCTTATGCTATCGCCGATTTGTAAGTTTTATTTCCTGTATTTTGGCAATTTATTTTAGATTTTATTTTAGATGTCTTGGAAACCACACCAAAGCAAGACGACCGGCCAGGCGTTAATTTCGCCCAGCCTATTAAAAGGCATGTTATTGGTTTGGCCGAAACACAGTGCCTAGGTATATAAGTGTCAGGTCAGGAGGATAGTAAGGGGGCGAGCGTAGTTAATAACGAGGTTTTATATTGACAGCTGCATTTCTTCAGTATCTAAGGGGCTGATTACATGAGTAATTTTCAGCCCGGGCTGAAATTTCAGCC
>JAOBAZ010172543.1:0-10519 GCA_026546875.1 Pteroeides caledonicum | reverse complement strand
AGTTGCGTTGCGTTGAGGTTGCGTTGTGTTGAGGTTGCATTGCATTGGAGCTGTGTTGTGTTGAAGTTGCGTTGCGTAGAAGTTGAGTTGCGTTGAAACTGCGTGGGGTTGAATTTTCGCTGTGTTGAAGTTGTGTTGGCTTGACATTGCGTTGCGTTGAAGTTGCCTTGCATTGACGTTGTGTTACGTTCAAGTAGCATCGCCTTGAAGTTGTGTTGCGTTAAAATTGCGTTGCGTTGCGTTGAAATTGCGTTGCGTTGAAGTTGCCTTGAAATTGTGTTGCTTTGAAGTTGCGTCGGGTTGAAGTTGCGTTGCGTTGAAGTTACTTTGCGTTAAAGTTGCGTTGAAGTTGCGTTGCATTAAAGTTGCGCTGTGTTGAAATTCCATTTTGTTGAAGTTGCGTTGCGTTGAAGTTGTGTTGCGTTGAAGTTGAGTTCCGTTGCAGTTGCGGTGCGTTAAAATTGCGTTGCGTTGAAGTAGCGGTGCGGTGAAGTTGCGTTGGGTTGAAATTGCGTTGCGTCGAGGTAGCGTTGCGTTGCGTTGAAGTTGCTTTGCATTGAAATTGCGTTGCATTAAATTTGCGTTGCATTGAAGTTGCGTTGCGTTGAATATGCGTTGTGTTGTAGTTGCGTTGAGTTGCGTTGCGTTGAAGTTGCGTTGCGTTCAAGTTGTGTTGCATTGAAATTGCGTTGCGTTGAGATTGCGTTGCGTTGACGTTGCGTTTTGTTGCGTTGAAGTTGCGTTTCCTTGAAGTTGCGTTGCGTTGAAGTTGCGTTGCGTTGAAGTTGCGTTGCATTGAATTTGCGTTGCGTTGAAATGGCGTTGTGTTGAAGTTGCGTTGCATTGAAGTTGCGTTGCGTTAAAATTGCCTTGCGTTGAAGTTGTGTTGCGTTG
The DNA here is from genome assembly GCA_026546875.1 of Pteroeides caledonicum. Lineage (NCBI taxonomy): Eukaryota > Metazoa > Cnidaria > Anthozoa > Scleralcyonacea > Pennatulidae > Pteroeides > Pteroeides caledonicum. Next base: position 9,625 of record JAOBAZ010172543.1, on the reverse strand, counting down.
AAGTTGTGCTGCGTTGAAGTTGCCTTGCTTTGAAGTTGAGTTGCGTTACGGTTTCGTTGAATTGAAGTTGCATTGGATTGAAGCTGCTTTGCTTTGAAGTTGCGTTGCCTTGAAGTTGCGTTGTGTTGAAGTTGCGTTGCGTTGGAACTGCGTTGGGTTGAAGTTGCCTTGAAGTACACCAGTGAAACGGACACGTTATTAAATATTGGCATTACTTTTAGTAAAGGGATAAACACCAGAATTTTTCTTGGGCAGCGTTATTCATTGTTGCTGACCGATCTCTCAACAAGATCAAAGCAAACAAAGTTATTCAATACAAATAAGGGTGTACCGTTCTCCCGACGAGTCCAGAAACGGTCCACTACCCTGTTGGTTTGGAGCATTTTGTGGTGGAATACTTTGCTTAATCTGTACTGGTAAATAACTAAAACAAAATATCAAAATAATACTTAACTTCTCGCAAAACAGCTCAGGAATTGCTGTGATAACTTCTAAACAGATGTCCAGAACCTTCCCGTAAATTTACCAGCTTTAGGGAAGAGAATGATTCACTTTCAATTGCTTGAATTTTTGCATGTTTGAAGAACAGCTCCAAGCGAGACACAGAATACACGCATGTAACTCAGAATAGACAAACTCAGAATTGGAATAAGCAACAGAAAACATTATAATTCTGCTACCAGAAGGACACCAGTCAAACGAACACGATTTTAAATATTGGACTATTGGAATCACTCTTAGTAAGCGGATAAACACCAGAATTTTCCTTGGGCAGGGTTTTCCTTGTTTCTGACCGATGTTTTAAAAAGATGAAAACAAACTAAGCCTACTCAATACAAAAGAAGTTCGGAAACATCTTGAACTTGAATAAGTTTAAAAGCGCAGATATTCTACTAGTTTTCACCAAATTCAACCAGGGCGAATACATAGCAATTTCCAATTTTCATGATGTACGCTATATAGGGTGTATCTTTCCCCGACGCCTCATCAAACGGTCCAAATCACTTGTTTGTTTGCAGGGTTTTGTGATGGTATCTCTGCTTAATCAAACACCTACCTCTACTTATAACATCTGGTAAATAATTAAAACAAAATATTGAAACGATACTTAGCATCTCGCACAACAGCTCAAGAATTTCTGCAATAACTTCTAAACAGATGGCCAGAGCCTTTTTGTAAATTTACCGACATTGGTGAAGAAAACGATTCACTTTCAATAGCATGTTTGAAGAACTGCTCTAAACAAAGACACAGAAAACACGCATGTAACTCAGGATAGACAGATTTAAAACTTGAACGAGCAGCATAAAACATTAGAATTCTACTTCCAGAATGACAAGAGTCGAACGGGCATGTTTTCATAATAAAGAACCACTTTCAGTAAACGGCTAAGCACCAGATCTTCCCCTTGCCAGGGTTCTTCAATATTGCTGACCGATATCTTAAAAAGATGAAAGGAAACTGCGCCTAGTAATTACAGATAAAGTGTGCAAACCTCTTGAGCTTGAATCAGCTGAAAAGCGCAACTATTCTACTAGTTTTCACTAAATTGAAGCAGGACGAATGCATACAAATTTCAATTTATATGATGTGAGCTAAATCAGGTGTATCTCTTTCCCAACGCGTCAGGAAACGGTCTATAGCCCCTGTTGGTTCGAAGCATTTTGTTGTGGAATACTTTGCTTAATCTGTACTGGTAAATAATTAAGACAAAATATTGAAATGATACTTAGCATCTCGCACAACAGCTCAAGAATTGCCGCAATAACTTCTAAACAGATGGCCAAAACCTTCCTGTATATTTACCAACATTGGTGAAGAGAATGATTCACTTTCAATTGCTTGAATTCTTGCGTGTTTGAAGAACTGCTCTAAACAAAGACCAAAAAAACACTCATTTAACTCAGGATAGACAAATTTAAAACTTCAATGAGCAACAGAAAACATTAGAACTAATACTTCCAGAGAGACAAGGGTCAAACAGACATGTGTTCGCAAATAGGAGCCACTTTTAGGAAACGGCTGAACACCAGAATTTTCCTTGTTGGCAAAGCTTTTCATTGTTGCTGACCGATATCTTAAAAAGATCAAAACAAACTAAACTTATTCCCTACAAATAAAGTTCGCTAACATTTTCAGCTTGAATAGGCTTAAAAGCGAAAATTTTCTACAAGTTATGAACTAATTTCGGGCAGGAGGAATGCATAGCAATTTCCAATTTATATGATGTGTTCTAAACAGGGTGTATCCCTCTACTGGGGTCCGCAAATGGTTTGAATGCCTTGCTGGTTCGGAGCACTCTGTGGTTGTATCTTTGCTTATTCTCACGGCTAACTCTACTTTTAACTACTGGTAAATAATTAAAACAAAACATTGAATAATAGGAATAAGCAACAAAAACCATTATTTTTCTGCTTCCAGACGGACAGCATTCAACGGGACACGTTTTCAGATATTGGAATCACTTTTAGTAAGCGGCTGAACACCAAAATGTTCCTCGGGCAGGGTTCTTCCTCGTTGCTGACCGATATCTTGAAAAGATGCAAACAAACTACGGCTACTCAATACAATTAAAGTTTGCAAACATCTTGAGCTTGAATCAGCTTAAAAGCGCAAGTATTTTACTAGTTTTCACTAAATTCAAGCAGGACGAATGCATAGCACTTTCTAATTTATAAGATGTGCGCTAAATGGGGTGTGTCTTTCTTCCGACGCGTCAGCAAACGGTCCACAGCCCCTGTTGGTTCTGATCATTTTGTGGTGGAATACTTTACTTATTCTGTACTGGTAAATAATTAAAACTAAATATTGAAATGATACTTAACATCTCGGACAACAGCTCAGGAATTGCCGCGATAACTTCTAAGCAGATGGCCAGAACCTTCCTGTAAATTTACCAGCTTTGGGGAAGAGAATGGATGCATGTTTGAAGAACAGCTCTAAGCAAAACACAGAAAACACGCATGTAACTCAGAAAAGACAAACTCAGAATAGGAATAGGCTACAGAAAACATATTTCTGCTTCGAGACGGACACCAGTCAGACGGATACGTTTTCAAATAATGGAATCTCTTTTAGTAAACGGCTAAACACGACAATTTTCTGATAAGATATCTGACTGATATCTTAAAAAGATCAAAACAAACTAAGCTTATTCAATGGTATTAAAGTTCGCTAACATCTTGAATTTCAATAGGCTTAAGAGCCAAAATATTCTACAAGTTCCTTGACTAATTTCAGGCAGGACAAATTCATAGCAATGGTGTGCTCTAAACAGGGTGTATCTTTCTACAAGACGAGTCCGCAAACGGTTTGCATCCCTTGTTGGTTCGGAGCACTCAGTGGTTGTATCTTTGCTTATTCTCACGGCTAACTCTACTTTTAACTACTGGTAAATAAATAAAACAAAATATTGAAATGATACTTAACATCTCGCACAACAGCTCAGGATATTCTACTAGTTTTCCAATTTATATGATGATCGCCAAATAGGGTGTATCTTTTTCCCGACGCGTCAGCAAACAGTCCACAGCAGTAGTATAGAAAACCGTCTGCCGAGCACATTTCACTCTTCATGACTTCAATTCGTTCACTTCGTTAACTCATTTAATTCATGATTCCCTTTTTCATTATGTGTTAGACATCGCTACGTTACATGGTTTTCTATACTACCACAATAATGCTATACTACTATAATACTGAAGATTTGGTCAAGTTTCATAGTGGCCAAATCGACAAATTTAATTTATAATAAAACGATAAAACCATAAGTTATATCAAATTGACAAATCCTTAATTTATAGTCATTCTTTCTTCCATTGTATGTTGGTCCCTTTCATTTAGTAACTTTATGACTTCACATCAATTTAAAGATATTAGTTTATGGTTGCAATAAGGAAATAACACATAAGACAACGATATTAGTCTTATATTATTGGAGTGTCTTTCAATCCTGTAAAACTCTTTAAACTTAGGAGCTAAGAAGTGGGTCTCAAGCTCATGTTGTCCCATTTAAGCATAGTCGAAAGACCTCCTTACCTTAAAGTCCCTAACTTCCGTAGCATGTCTCAAGCCATTCTTGTAGGTTAGCTCAAGGCTAAAGGACTAGGTTTTGAGGGTATGTTTACTGAGCAAAAAACAGAGCTACCACTCAACATGGTGGCCCTTCTAATAACTACTATTTTACCAGCGTTGACGGCTGTTTCAGTCTTGACGAAAGGTTAATGACTGCTCAGCACTAATGGCATCAGGTAGGTTGGTTATTTCATTATTGTCCATGTTTATATCTCCTTTCATCTTCCCACCAGAGATGCTAAGGAACTCCTTAGTTGTGTCATGCTTTCCAGCAAGTCTGTCCTTCAAATACTTCTTGTTTACGGCAGAGGAGTCTGTTGTTGGAGTGTTTTTTAAACCAATTAAATCACCAGTCCCTATATTAAGAACTCCTGTCATAGTGTCCCCTCTCTCATCACGATAAGTCCTAGACACACCAAAGTGAATGTCTTTTTTAGCATTGTCTAAGTAGTGTTTGTTTACAGCAGAAGAGTCAGTTGTTGGTGTGTTTTTGATACCAGTCAAGTGGTTTGATCCCATGTTAAGGACTCCAGTCATAGTTCCTCCACTTTTATCTAATTAAGTGTTTGTCGTACTAACCTTTCCAGCAAGTCTGTCTTTCACGTAATTTTTTTTTTCACAGCAGAAGGGTCAGATGTTGGGGAGTCTTTTATTCCAATTAGGTCTCCTGGTCCTATATTAATAGCGCCTAAAATTGTACTTCCCCTTTTGTCTAAATAGGTACTCGCCACACTAGTCATAATATCTTTTTTGATGCTTGAACATAACGACTATTAACAGCTGATTGTTTTGACACGGGTATGTGTCTAATACCAGTGAAATTGTTGGAACCCATGTTAGGAGATCCTGTCATAGTGCTTCCACTTTTATGTAAGTAGGTATCCACTGAACTGCTTCCTGAGATCTTACTGTCCACATACTTTTTGTTAACAGCAGATGATTCAGACAATGGAGAGTCCCTAATACCAGTCAAATCATTTGAGTCCATACTTAATGTCCCTAGCATTATGTCTCCTCTTTTATCGAACAAATTAGACAAAGCAATAGATTGATCTAACTGTCCATTTAACAAGCTCATTATTCAGTACTATTTGTTTCTTTGTCGTTTGGTTCTTTACTAGATGTTTTGTGGATTACAACATGATGTCCTACTGTAAGTAACCCAGATACTAAACCTAGAAAAGGTAAATACGGGGCAACTTTATCAAGGACAGATTTAACATCTCTTTTCAAAAGCTCATCGTTTTTGAGGTCATTACTGACTTGTTGACTTGAGTCTATAGGATGCCTAGAAGGTCATTGTATTCAGAAACAACTAAATCGAACAAAAAATCATTTGCTACCTCCAGTCTAATCTTTTGGTATTCCTTATAGACTTTCTCTAGGGTCTTACCATTAGCCTTTCTAAAATATGTGATGCTCTTTTCTATTAAACCGTCTTCACTGAGTTTAATTAATTCTGATCTCATGTTGTTAATACCTGGTCCTTGTTCTATTGGCTTGGCCTTACCAGACCGGCCGTCGGGTGTATCAGGTTCTTCGAAATTAGCTTCGACTTTACCGGTTTCTTCAATGTATATATCGTCTTCCTCTTTCTTATGCGTTTTCTTAGAGCTATGCTTGCGTCTTCTTTCCTTCGGCATGTAATATAGACTATGTTTGAATGCTGAACCATATGGGTGTCTTAGATCTATCTCCAATCTAGAGTATTGTTTTTCGTTTAGTGTGCGACAGATCTCAGCTTTTTCTTTGGTAACTCCTTACAAATAGTCGTCATTACAAATGGTCTTCATATCACGTCTACTTAGATTATAAAAAGTAACAAGTTTAGCGATATTTTCACATAATGGTTTAGACATGGTTGTTAATTGTTGGGTTAAGACTATAACACTCAGTCCATAGTGTCTAGCAGAGAAGGCTAACTTTACTAACTCACTAGTTATGTGCTTAAGATCATTTCCACTAGCACAGTCATCTAATATGATCAAGCTATTCGTTCCTTTATACACCTCTGTGACAATTCTCAAAATAACATCCACCTGATCCTGTGTACACTCAATAGGAATGACATCTGGATCGTTATTGAAATATTTACAATCAATGTACGTTTTATTCCAAGAAAATGTAGGACATATCATTATTAAAAATCGAAAACTCTTTATACTCCTTAGATAGCATATCAAGGAGGTACTTTGTCTTACCACAAGTTGTCATACCCACTATCAAAAAATTGTATGGCACTTCCATACATTAACAGACGGTCTAGTACTGAATGCTCTTAAGTTCATTGTTACAAAGTTTAGCAATGCATCACTAACAACAAATAGGTGACAGTTGAGGTCACCAACATCGGCTTTTTTGTTTATCTCAAGCAGAATGCCATTTTGTGTATTCACAATTTTTTTTTACCATTCCCTACGACTGATTTATCTTCATCTGATTTCAAGTCTATTGTCAAACAGAACGGTCTTTGAAAAAGTCGCGAAAGTTCGTGTAACATTCACTTGTATCTCTTGGCAGAAATATACGGCAAGCCTCTTCATACAAATCCCTTCCTTGGATGCCTTGAGAGTAAATGACGTTTGGGACACCTTCTATTGTCACTTTTACAAATATAATATTTAGCTAGACAAGCTTTTCACTCCTTAAGCGTGATTCCTTTTTTCATAAGCATTAGGATAGCTCTCATGCTTTTTCTCGGTAGATTAATATGGTCATTAATGAATGTGCTTGCTGCTGGCCATTTGGTTGTCTTCATAAGAGTACAATGCTGGTAGCTCAATGATCTTCCCACATTGTACAGTTCAGTTGATCTCTGGGCTTCCGATAATTTGATACTCTAAGGAGAGGTCCTCTAGTTTCTAACTCGATAAGGTCTCTCCATGATATAAGGACTTCACTGTTTGAAAGTTATGTTATGAAACTGATGTTGTTGTTCATTCTAAACGAACTATACAAACCATGGTGTTGTAATATTTTCGTTACAGGGAGCTTAAACCGTTTTTCAAACGTGTCGAGCATTAGTTTGTCACTAACTTTTTCTTCTTTGTCCTCTCCAGATTCAGCCCCACTATCATCACCAGAGAGCAGTTTTAAGGTTTTCGTTACAAATTCCACTCTCTATCATGTCTGCACGCTGGCTCTTTGAAAGCCACAAGTCTTTGTAACACTCAAACATCGACTCTTCTGTATTGTCATACAAAGTCTCTCCAGCTAATCTTAACTGAAGTCTTTTTTGTAGCACGCTACTTAAGTTATTCACAAAATGATTTTTAGTGCCAGTGACTCTAACTGTGTATAGAAGTTGAAAATTGCAAGGGACTAAGCTACTGTTTTCTTTCAGCTTAAGTATATCTATGTATAGCTCTTCATCTGGTCCTGTTGTCGTTGGGCTGAAAGTAATACAGTTTCTCACACGGTCTTCTTTAATTTGACTGATAGTCGATCTATAAGGTGGGAGTAATTCAAGTTCGGTTCTATCCATAATACTATACTCTATGTACTACGATTCTTCCACATGTCGTACAGAAGCCATAGAAAAGCTGGTAAAAGAATCCATACATTCTTGCTAAAACAAGCAAGCGCCTTAGCACCGTACATTAGTATGGTTCCTATCAATGAAGCAATGGCTGATACAAGAGGCATAAAATGTGGTCCAAGCTTTTCGCCAAGGTCTTTAACAACCTTATGAGCCTTTTTGGCAAATTCACCAGTACCACGGGCAACTGGTGACTACTTTCCTTGCTCTAACTAAAAATGTTGTGACAAGGTCGGCTATTCCTAACGCTATTAATAACAAAATTGATGAGCCTAATAGGATCTCTTTATGTGTCTTAACCCATTCCTTAAAGCGCTGCAGACAAGATATGTCTCTCTGTTGGTCAAGTCTGGCTTCCTCTAATTCTCTTTGTTGAATTGTCCTATCTCTAGCCTCTTCTAAATCCACTATCCTTTCATCTAGTTCAAAGGCTCTAAAAGACCCATCAGCTTGTTCCCTTTGCTCAGTCGTCTCATTGATGACACTTTGAAAATGATCAGCTTGTGTTTGCAATGCTCCTTTATTTCCTATTCTAGTCTCTTTATCAATAGTGTCACGTGGGTTTAACACACCTTGTAACTCTCAATTTTTATTCTCTGTCAGTCTTCTTATTGATATTTCTTCTGGCTTTGTGTCAATCATTACAGCGAGGAATATAGACGGTTCTGCTTGTTGTGGTGTGTCACTCATGTTCGGTAACTTAGAGATTAGTTCCTTAAATTGGGCAATTAATCTTTTACATCTTTCGTCCCAACTAAAAACTAACCCTCTTCTGCCAGGCTTTAAGACTGTCTTCGGTGTTTGATAGTATGCCTCCACTAGATTTAACAAGGGTTCTATTCGCTAATTCTCTAGGCTCAGGGCTATCAGTAATTGTCTTTTTATAGTTTATTTGAAGCTTACTATTAAGCCTTCTCATCGTTTCAACTTTTCGACGAGTGCTAAAGTCCCTTACATCTCTTAGTCGTCTTTTAATCTCCTCTGTTTTTTGTGTAGCTATGCTAAAGCTCTCGTCTTTCACTGCATCAAAATTTTCCACTTTAGTGTTAGTAGATGGGACCTCTAAGATTCTAGCGTCATCGTTGCTTTTGATTGTTACAGTCTTATCATCTTTGTCCATGAACGATGTATCAGTAATGATATTCTGTAGTAGTCTTTTTATATAATTCTTGCGTCTAGCGTAGTCCTCATTCCCCTTCTCAAGTTTGTCAATAGTACCGTTCAATTCAAGCAACTCGTTATTCTCATAGAAAGAACTCATCAGTATATCACATTCTTCACTAAATGATCCATAGTCCATTTCATCATACTCTGGATACTTTTCATTAAGGTTGTTCATTTCAATGTCCTCAAGTCCTTCTGCATTGCTATAGCTTATGTATGTCACTCTCTGTTATCCATGACTTATGCTTACTATCATAGCACAACCATTTGACAAGTGCTATCTTTTTACCCTTTACTCTTTTCCTCTTGAAAAACTTCTCTACTTTGTACACATCATCTTTGTTGCCACAGCCGACAACTCCTGTTCATAGAATTTACCAATGACTGGCTAACCTTCAAGGTCAACCATTTGGCGCATGTTAGCGTCACCACGAATGACCCTACTCACTTTGAACAACTCTTCGGTGAAGTTAGCCTCATAACCCTTAGTGAATATCGATTTATACTTACTTATTCTGACCATATCATCAACCTTAAACTTAGGCAATGGGAGTTCACCATACATATGAACGTACAAAATCGTCTAAACTTCACTTTCATTCTCACTGTTAACATCATTTGGTTTCATAAGTATTGTACTATGCTTAGTGCTATTATAGTTGGCAACTAACTGGATTCATTTGTATGTTCTCTTACTATAAAAGTATTTCTACATGGCTGACTTTAATGTCCTATTAAACCGTTCAACGACAGAGGCTTTTCTGCTACTATTAGTGGATTAGTACGTGATATCATGCTTTTCTAACAATGTCTTGACACCCACATTATAAAACTCCTTCCCATCATCAA
>JAOBAZ010172432.1:0-10522 GCA_026546875.1 Pteroeides caledonicum | reverse complement strand
ACCCATTTCCCCGGTTTTCTCCGTCTTGACCGTGTAGCTCAGTGGTTAGAGCGTCGGACTAGTAAACCGAAGGTCGCCATTAGTATTCGCATTACAAATAACATTAGAACATGTCACAACAAACGAAAATGACGGGAATAAGCGTAAAACAACTTAGATATATGATTACGTACAAACAATGTGTAATATAGAAAGGTCTAGAAACTATGTGTAGAAGGATGTTGATATATTGCGTTGGGCATGGTCACCAATATATCTATAACATCTATAAAAGGATGTTCACTGCAATCTGTTCCGACATATTTTAGGAACCAATTCATCTTAAGGTAAAAAAGAACAGATTATAAAAAGGCGACAACAAAATCTGCTTTGCCAAAATATTACAGGTTTTTATGGAAGGCGTTAACATGCATAAGGGAAATAAACAATGAGGGAAACAATGGTTTATTTCTTTTTAAATTGCAACAACAGCATCCTCCCTTTAGATTTGTGCGATTGAGATAACATTTGGACTAAAATAGGGGAAGCTCATTTAAAGCTCAATATTATTAAATAGGTTTGAAATGCTTTAGAATGAAGTGTTGCAATCTATGTATTCAGCACGTACTGCACGTTTGCCATTGTGAAAAAAACTGCAGAGAAAACAACATGAAAATGCTGGCAGTAATTATGTGTTGAACTGATCAAGGAGCTTTATTTAATATAAAAGATAGGTCGCCCGCAGAACTTGTGAATATGCAAAGTTTGTTTTGCTTCTGAATTGGTGTGATATACAAAAGCTTCCTAACAAAGAGCCAGAACGGAAATTGTATTTGATCGTACCATCCAGAGAACGTTTACTCTATTATTTTCATACTGGTGAAGCTGGCGATGCGAAACTTACGCCATTCGCGTGCTAAGCAAACGAATGTTTATACTAAGATGCTTTACCGCCAATTAGCAATGGGATGTACTTTCATTGTGTTTTCGATGTTTTGCAACAAGGGAACGCGCGTTGTTTGTTTTTTTATGATTATACCAGTTATATTGATATTTCTTAGACAAAACAATAATCAAGCTAAATCTATGCTAAATCAGGAAACAAGTAGAGCAATTTGTTGAGTGGATCACAAATTGTTTTCCGTCATTCCAAGTATTTGGTTAAAATATCGCACGAATTTACTTCAACGCGATCCGCAACGTGACAAGATTTCCTACTTCTGGTGGGAACAATAAAGCCATAAGGTTCACCTACACGGCTGTGAGAACTTTCCCCACTTCAAAATCCACCGTAACGACAAAATTCGGCATGAATAAAAGATGCCTTAAAATAGCGCACCATGAAAAATTGATTGGAACGCATGTGTCGGGCTATTTCGATAAAAAATTCAAACTCCAATGAAAACAATTTGATGAGTAATTGCAATTTTAAATGGAATATTATCAATGTTTACTTGTGGGTCTTCAGAAAAATAATCTCGTCCGACGATTTCCGCCGTCCACTCGTGGACGCAACGCACCCAATATAAGTTAGTTGCGAACAATCAATTTCCTTCCTTCCTTTTTTAGCACACTGAAGTGCGTGCAAGCGAAACGCGACCGTTCTGACACAAAAGTGTTTTGATTTTATTTCGTCAAGGTTATTTAAAAACCGACAGCAATCAATCTCGGATATTGGCCTCGGATTGTGGCCACTGTGCTTTGCTAAAAGACTCATACTCGGATGATAAGACCAAACAAAAGCGCATATTCGATCTGTTTTTGAAAAACCGTCTACTTAAAAAGTCTAACAAAAGCTGTTAACTACAACACTTCTGTTTGGTGTATCATTTGTAACTTCCCGTTCTAAAAGATGCCCAGCCAAGGTTCGTCGGGCTTCAATTTTTCAGACTTGTGCGATAATCATGTGGTTTTCACGAGCAGAAACTAGTCAAGCTGTCTCGCATGCGTCAATTACCAATTCCAGCCACAAAAGGTTGCTCTCTAAGAATTTCGGTATAGATTGGCAGATTAACTCACCAAGCCCAACCCAATCGCCCATCGGGGCCAAACCGCTCGTTTCCTCTCGCGTTATCTACACCGAAACCAGACAAAAACGAGCTGCTGAAAGGAAAACAAGTCTCATCGTTTCGGCCCTGTCGCGTAATCTGATGAAGATCAGAGACCACGAAAAAGGTCGTTTTTCAACAACACATTGGGAAGGTCATCTTTTAGATCTCTTAAAGTTTTAAATGCTTTAAGCGACTTGAGTCTAACCATAGATTCAAAGTACTCGAACGTCAAGTCTTATATTGCTGCTAAGCAATCCACTCTAATCACACGTGTGAAGACGTCATCGCCTTTTCCAAGATAACGCTAGTTCGTCCTCGACCGAGATTTAAAAACACGATTAGTGGTCAAAGAGGAGGAAAAATTTTTCGGCTCTCGTTTGTGATGACGTTGGTCGATAGCACCAGCGATGAATCATAGTAGTTCTGCAGCTGGGAGATTCGCATATACGATAATGGCAAACCTTCAAGACCTTTGACCCAAAACACTGACACACAAACCCATACATCAAATGGTTAATTTGAGAAGATGGGTGATGGCTGAATACATTTTGAAGGATTGATTGGAAGTTTAAGATGACCCTGTAATCATTGATTTTTTAACAAACATCACAACAATGAGGGCAGTTAAGATATTCAACAGGGATAACTGTAACATCATTCACCATTAGGCCAGTTCAGCCCTCTTTGATAACAATAGAGTAAACAAATACTGCATTTCAAACAATTAAAATATTAGTTACTCGCAGTGAATACGATTCTCACCCGCACCTTGGAAATTTTTTCTTTAACAAGGGAAATGGGTGAAGACCGGCAAGTATTTCGCTATTTTATCCCAGAATAGATTCTATTTGTAATCCCTGGTTTGCAATCAGGAAACAAGAGTTCTACTTATGTAAACCAAACACAAAATCAATTAGCTCATTTCGAATCTATTGTTAACCAAACATCGCATGTTAGTTTAAATTGCTCATATGAGATTGCAAATAGATGGAAATGAATGGTAATCTATCAGCTGGAAAGCCACGATTACAAACTGTAGCGAAATTAATCAATCGCTTTTGCTTTCCAAGCTATCGTAAAACGCTATGCCGTGCACTGAAACGACTTGATCGGGCTGTCGTTAAGAATATAAAAGTCAAGAGTGGTTTGCATTGTTAGCGGTTTGATAAGAGCATAGGCCATAAATCATCAAGTTCTATTTAAGGACGAGTTTATTCAAACTTTCCAAGTTGTGAACTAAACGGGTTAAGGGCACGCGGACCGTTTAGTGCTTTCGAGGGTGCATGCAGCGATGGCAGTTTTTTTTCCGAAGAATTGCTCTCCTTAATGTAGTTGTGTGTTGATCGAGAAATTTATGTTCGATTTAAATCTTGTTTATCGGTATATAGCAGGTGATAAAGATAGTGCTTTGGAAGCCATAAGATGATTCAGGTTTCCTGTCATTCTTATCGTAGATGGTTTGAGTGCATCAATATTAATAACCGAACACATCTTTCACCGCAGTCTTTTAAAGTTTTCAAAGAGAGAGCAACGCTTAGCGGCGATATAACTCCGATAAAATTGCTCTTTACGAAAAAGTCCCTTGATCACGACTTTCAGTCAAAATATGTGACATTTAGCTTCCCAATTACGATGAACTTACTCATGACACGGGAATTTCGAAACAAAATACCAAATCGAGCAACAGGGCAAACCAGGGCCTCGGAGGTTACCTAAAAACCCAATTTAAAAATTAAATACATATAAATCTATATCTTGGAACTCATTTCCTGTTGGAGAAAAGCTTAAACAGAAATGAAGGATGTCCAGTTGATAATGGCTAGAGCCTTTTGATAACGAACACTGAATGCAAAACAGGAAATTGACTAATTGTCCAGCATTGGCCAATTGAAAGAGGCTTAACCCGAGGTTTAGAAATGCAAACGGTTTTAATCGATAATTTTCTCGCAGCGTGAGCCAATGAGAATGCCAAGACGGTAGAACTGTCATTGTTTAACGTTGAGGAGGAGGGGCTGATTATATCCTTTTCTTAAGAAACCATTAGCTATTGTCGTGGCCAATGGTCGCTCACTATGAAACACGGCATTTTAAACTACTTGACACATTGAATACAGATCATTATCGCACTCTTAAACGAGGCGCCACAACCTCTTCGAATATTGATTCATCGTCAAACAAAGTCTTGTTTGCTATCAAACTAATCGGATCAAGTGACTTCTATAGTGAAAAGCAAACAGTCCATCTCGTATAAGGGAAGTAAATACACGACTCTAAACGCGCACAACAGAAACATGTCAAATCGAAACCGCGCGAACCCCTTCTCGATCTCAAGTCTTTTGGATAAAAAGCCAGAGCGAAAATGCGAAGAGAAAGATATCGACGTAGAAAAAGTCGACGGTGGTTCTGGGGACGAAAGCGCCAAAGAAAGACTACCAAACATAACGGAGAATAAAAGCCTCAGATTCAACTCATGGTATCCAGAGTACCAGCCGAGGCAACTGAGTAGAGAGACAAGTAAGTGATTCAGATTAATATATTTTTGAAGAGTACGTGTTCTTCATCTGCAAAGGGGAACTCTTTAGAAATAATTTGCAAAACGATCAACCTATAAAAACAATTGTCTTAACGATTTTTGGGTGAAGGGAAATTTCGAGTGCCAGCTAATATATATTTTAAGACAAGTATTTAATGGGTTTGTATTTCTTGTGCTTATTTAGAATCACCAGTACCAGTCACGGAATTTCAAAGCCCGAAATCGCCAATCGACTCGGAAGACGAGAGTCATGAAGCGATTAAAAAGAGGCGTAAAAAGAAAACACGTACAGTGTTTTCTAGGACTCAAGTTTACCAACTGGAAACAACATTTGACATGAAACGTTACCTCTCGTCGTCCGAGAGGGCTGCCTTGGCCCTGCAACTCCATCTCACCGAGACCCAAGTGAAAATTTGGTTCCAAAACAGAAGGAACAAATGGAAAAGACAAATAGCTGCGGAGTTGGACGCGGCAAATGTGGCGCAAGGATCACCTCAGCGAATGCTCAAAGTTCCTCTACTGTACCACGAGCCAAGGCCAGGCCATGGCTTTCCCTATTCGCCATTTATTTCACCGTACCCGGCTTTCCACTATCAATCACCATTTTCCCCCATCTTTGCAAACCACGTCAAGACAACGCTACCTCATTTATCTTAACAACTTTGCGGCCAAACCAAATGTATCTCTTCGTAGCGTACCGATTGTCGAGGAGAAGGCCTCATCAGACTACAGTTAGACGGCAAACAACCGAGCGAGAACGTAAAACAATTACCTTTAATTTCCCTCGGGGTAGCAATATAAAACTGTGGTAATTACAATGCTTGGTGTATCAAAGCGAAAGCAAACTGAACATGGCAACTGAAATACGCCAGAATGAAACAATGAATCAAAAGACAGCGAGGGATGGCGCGTGTCCACAAACGCGGAACCGATTTCTCAAGATTTTATAGAGTAATTTTACCTATTAATTGAACAAGAATTGTAAAAATCATAACGCAGCACAGTAGAATTAAATTACTTATTTATTTATTAGGCTTAGAAACTTCAAAGCCTATTTTAGCGATGTTACGGATAAAAACACAACGCAAAGAAGATGTACGGATTGTAAAATTAGCCGAAAATTTATATAAACGAAAGCAGTTGATACTAGCTGGTAAGCTTATTGAGATCGTTATCTTCGCTCGGGTGATCACGAATTCTAATGCATCCACATTTCAGTTGATGAAATCTGTTTCCCTGTAAATATCTTGTACAGCTCTTTTACGATTTGTAAATATGTTCATGCTCAATAAATTTATGCAACTGTCTTTAAACGAGTCCCTGAGTCACACCTTACCGACAAAGGTCTTGACGCAAACGACTAATGAGTGCATGTGTCTCGTTCCCTCGATATTAAACACTAGCAAATTTATGTTTCAATTTGAAAAGATACAACCAAGAGGAGGACATCACAGGTGCGAAATATGTTCTCATTTCTTCCTCTGTGTTCCCCTTAATCAAAACTTATTCATACTTGCCAAAATTGCGCAGGACTTTTTAACCTACTAATTATATCAGTAGTCCATAGTTGCTTAACCATAAGTATAAAATAAACGTTTTTCGATGAACACGTGTTGTTAAGCATATCCGAACGACACGTTGCAAGCAAAAAAAGGGGGAAGAGATCATTGCTTGATATCTGTTTTGCCTGCTCTACCGGCGACAAAGAAATATTGGGCTATGCTTTCAGGCTCGTATCAGCCTACCTCTAAGTATTCCTTAACTCTTTTGCTCTCGAATTTAAATAGGCCCCTTTAAATGCCACTGTGGTTGACGAGAAATTGTTTATAATGGCAGAGCAAAGCGTTTAACGACAAAGACTATAAATACATTTTTTAACTACGATTCTTATAAGTTTACCCCCGGCAATGTTATATAATCGCCAAGCAGCGACTAGTGACAGGATCCCGTGTTCGAAGTGATCTTCAGAGTAGCAGAATTTCTAGCAATAAAACAAATTGCACGAGTTTATGGACACAGCTGTCTAAAGTGTTAAAAAAGTGAAAACTATGGGAAAAACTTATCGAACACAGATATCTAAATGCAACTCTAATTCCGTGTAAGTTCTAGATCGAATGCTGTATGGTCTTGATTGTTTTAATTCGTGTCAATGAGCGCTCTCCTTGGTAACAGCTTGGTAGTTTCGCCTATTGTGTGAACTAATGTAACGTCCCGGCGCCCAAAAAATTAAATCGATGTCTTAGTATACAGCTGGCGTTCAGGCCAGAGGTCTCGAGATCCAACCAATCATACCAGGCCAACACAGGTCACTTCTTGTTGTTTTCACAGCAATGCCAGGAAAGTCAACGGCCGATGTTTATTTTGTTTGTTCTTTTTGTTATGTTTTGTTGTGCGGCCACGTTGCAGTTAAACGCGACCTTTTGAAGTTGTGGCTGAAGTCTTTGGAAAAAGTAAAAGAATTATCATCTAATCACAACTAATGCCGTAACTCAGCGTTGGTCATATAGATATGCGCGCGGTACCGAACACATCAAGGCTCGAACTCGAAGATGCAGACAATGTAGGCGAGACATGTCGGTTAGCTTTTCACATTATGCTCGAAATTACAGTGAACGTGGACCGGGGACGCAGATAGACATCTCTCTTTTCAAAAGAGAACACGAAACACGCTAGCACAACTGGACAATATTATTTAATCTGAGCGCCGATAACCGATGCATGATAAGGCCGAGCTAAAATTCACAGGTGGCAAAATATAAAAGAAAAAACCCCAGATAAACGTGAACTATATGGAGCTGGTGGTACGTTACCACAAGGAACGCCAGCGAGAGTGGTGTCTTCGTGTTTATCTTTAAACGACAAAAATATATATTTAAGAGCAAATAGTTGGTGATAATTACGAAACGATTGGATCGGAATTGACGCGCATAAAACAATATCCGTCGATCGTCACAAATATAATGGTGGTTAAGCTCAATATAAAGAAAACGCATATAAAAGCTGTATATAAAAATCGTCATTAAGTGAGATTAAGAAACAAATTTGGCAAATATAGGCATAAAAGTTGGCATATATTGGTCGTTTGTTTCTGTTATTATATATCTATTATATATATATATATATATATATATCTCTTAGGCGAATTAGAATATAATATACGCAGTAACGTTTTCGACCATATGCATCATCAGAGAAAAATATTATGACAAACGTGTCTAGCAGTGGCTGTATGTATGATCCCTGGTATGATGCATAGCACCCAGTAATAAACCGATGGAAATCAATAACGAAATTTGCAACAATATTACCTTTTAAAGTTCTAATTAAATGTTTTAATTCATACTATCGCTTTTATATTTAGTAATGTGTTGATGCCTGGCAGATCGTCAAAGAGAATTTCGTAACGTTAGAAATAATACGTATAACATTTGATTTGATCACTTAACATTAATAAATTATGAGCGCTCCCGATATTTTACAGGAATATGCGAATCAAGGAAGTGACCAAATATGGTAAATTTCCCAAAAATGGTAAACGTGGCGATCTTCCACGTTCTACAAGATGGGAAATTCCGTTAAGCGAATACTGGATACAAACAGCACGATGTTGACATACGTCAATGCTAACCCAAACCTAAACTGTATTATTATGACTGGGTATATTCACATTTTAGCTATTATAAGATTTATATCCAGTGCGATTAAGGCTTCTATCGAGTGCGATAATATAAGCATAAACACTTGGAGCTATATATAAACATACTAGAATCCCGCCTTTTCTCTATTCGGCAATATCACAATTGCTCAACTGAACTAATTAATGTATGTATATTAACATCTTTCACATCCGTTCCTTGTCTTATTGGTGAAGTATAACAGCTAGATAATGGACACTCTACTTCGCAAACACACTACTAATGTCATTACTGTATGTATAATCTAATACAAAGGCAATACAGGTTATCAAAATATGAGGCTTTCGCAAACACGGTCATAAATGGCAACATGAAAACGATTTACTGGTAACCCACCCATGTAATTATCAAACGTTTACCATGTTGCGACTCTTCAAAGCTATTTTTCTCTCAAATTTTTGATTTTAAAATATGCGGCTAGAAAATAGTGCTTTGTTAACGCCCTTCACGAATGAAGTACTTGATAATTTGAGAACACTTATCACGCAACTACGGCGAGAATCTACATATATGGATTAAAATCACCCTTAAATTATCAAAACACTCGCGGTTATACTTAATCATATTTCAATGCATAGTAATAGAAATATATGTACACTTTGACCTTTAAATCTTTTGGCCCTTTGAGATATTTACATTTGTTTCTCCATCTATGACGTCATAAGTTACATAAAAATGGCAAAAGCATCACCAAAAAAATCAACAATATTGAATAACGATTCAAGATTACAACTATATAAAGTTAAAGTAAACAGTTTGTTTAGGAATTCCACAGATATCACACACGTCTTTAGCGTTTGTTAAAACATGCTTTTGGTACTTTCCGGTAACCAAATTGGATTGTAATTCGCCAAATACAAGATAAAATAATAAGATAACAATTTGATTTAATGAGGGTAAAAGCATAAATGCCGTCAACAAACAGTTATCCTGTCAACAATATACCCACACACTCTTTAACGTTCTAACAAAACAGGACCTCTTCTCGATCATGCACAGTGCACAGGTAACATTAAATAAAAAGGCATTCAGATAATAAAGTTAGACCTTTGTTAACAACACTTCACAAAATTAACACAAGCGATCTACTAGAAAAGTTAAACTTTAGTTTAATGCTGTTTATGCAAGACAAGATAAATAATTAGTTAATGCTATCAAAACAAGTTTTATAATATAATTTGGCGCAAAGTCCAAGACTTCCTTGGTCTAAAGTAGTTATACATAAAGCTGTGTTTTCGTATCCTGAATTGGAAATTCGTTGCAATTAATGTCACAATTCAAATTTTGTAAAATTCATTAATAATTCATAAGAAAACATCAAAAATCACCGACGGAAAAGCAGCATATCAAGTATACGATAATGACTTACATAAACTTTCTGATATTTCCCACCAAATATTTTTGGTATATATATAAAGATGTTGTTCATGTTTGATATATCATATTTCTTTATAACTTTAAACTACTACTAACTACTAAAAACGTATTTCTTTACAACTATAAATATATATTAACCATACGTTTTCGACTAAAATGTTATCATCAAGAGAGTAATAAGAAAGTCCGTACGTCAAAGCAAACTTACGGATGACGTTTGCTAATTCTTTTGTGTTCTTCAAGCAGCCAAGGATAAGTAAACTGCTCTCTTACTTTTCGTTTGAAATCGGCTATCGTGCTATTGGCTAAACGGTGGGGATATACAGCAAGCAAAAGAGACTCTGCAGTCATTGTCAAAATTGGTCAAAATTTGCGAGGAACGACGCAGAACGACGACGCACATCATGTCTACATATATGGAACTGTTATCTGCAATTTTGACCACAAAATAAAGAACCAAGAGGCTCACTCAAGGCGTCAAAGCCTTTCAAGTTTTTGTCCCCGTGCAGATCGCATTACGCATCTGGCTCAGCCAGTAAGCTGTATACTTTGACAAATCAGCAGGAAGAATTGCCTGATCCTAGCCAGTAAACTGCATACTTTTGCATAAAAATACGGGGAAACATTGTACCACTGAGTGAGCCTTTATTTTGTGGTTTTGACGTAAAACTTTCCGCAAATCACTAATTATCTGTAGGTCAGCAGCCAGTCAAAAGAGAAATAAAAATAATACGTAATAATACTCGGCCGAGGGTTACTAATCTTGACGTCATTTCTTTACATGCGAATGACGAAATCGAGTTTGGCGAAATCTATATCTATATCTATATCTATATCTATATCTATATCTATATCTATATCTATATCTATATCTATATATCTATATA
>JAOBAZ010172321.1:0-10522 GCA_026546875.1 Pteroeides caledonicum | reverse complement strand
CAAAATAAAGCCATTTAACAGATAGACCCGGATTTCTACAATATTGCAGATAGACCTTGTTAGTTCTCAGCTGACGAGTTGTTGATTAACAAAACGCCTGCTTAGGCGTTAACTTGCGCCGCTCTAAGCTTGACCTCGAAAAGAAATAGTCCATGTTCTGCAAACACTGTTGCAGTCACTAAGAAGTGTCTCGGGGCCTGTTGGTGCGTGTTAGCGGAAAGCATTTTCGCCAATCGCTTGGCTTAATGGCTTGTACATTGGTACCACGCTGGTCGCGCCGCCGACGCTGGAGGACTACAAACAAAGAAGTAAAACATGAAGAACAACATGGAAAGAGGGCAATCTTATACTTGCGCACGCGCTGCGGCGCAAGTAATGAATTAGTCATGTCTGCCTGGTAGCCATGCAATCTTGGCATAGAAAATATTTGGTGGCTAGCTTTCAACCTTACATTTTCGAGCTTCTCAAAATGCCAGTTTTAAATCAAAATTTTTTTAATCCAAGTGATAAAATTGAATTCGGTTCTCGTATATTAGGAATGTGTTTCTGAAACCTTTAATTAATATTTCATAACTCCTTTCAATAATCATTTATAATTTTATCTTACCATGCACTAAAAAATTCATGAACTTTCACAAAAATCAATCAATTTTTAACAGTCAAATTAATCATTAATGCCAATAATGGTTTAACAGTTGTTTAGCATTCATTTTGGTAATAATTTAGAACAGTTGTTTAATACTCATTTTGTCACACCAGAAACATGGCACCATCTTCCATGGACAGGTCTTAAACCTTAAGCATGGACAACAAGTTATCCATACCAATCAAATTGTGATTATTGGCAAAGTCGAAAATTTTTTTTTAAATCAGGTAGAGAGGCTAAACTGTTTCATATCAGGCTGTCTCACTTTGCCCAGGTACTGGGGCAAAGTGAGATAGCCTTTATTAATTCTAATGGAGAGAAAGATTGGCAAAAACAAATTGAATTTGAAATTGAAATTGAATAACGTTGCTTCTTCCACAAGCAACGTTAAAAATTGTTATTTAATCATATAGTTTACATAGAAATATTGTCCCTTTACATGGATGGGCAAATTAGGGTTGTTAAATTTAATAGTGATGCTTTGGAAAAGTTGTTACCTTTCGTTGATGCATGTTCAAATTCACAATTCTAGCCAGTCATACCTGAAACTTCTGCCATTAGTCTTGGGAAATGAATACTTTTTGTCAGGTTTGAAGACATTTTAATAAGATTACAAATTTCAGATGAACTCATACCTTTAACCATATCCCTGTACATTGCAACATCAAAATTAGTGATTTCTGCAATGGGTGTTTCATCAGTTTTAGAAACATTGCTTTTGGTGTTTGTTGAAGTGCTAGGTTTACTCTGTAAATCTAATTGATTATTATCAAGGGTTGTAGCAGAACGAAATGACTCGCTGTGGGTCTTATGAAATTTTGGCTTTAAAACAGATTTCACCTCATGCTAGATGGGTTGTTTGAGGCTTTTTCGGGAAGAATTGGAGGTAATTTTTGTCTCTTTGTAGATGCTTGGGAAGAAGCAGCTGCAGACTTTCTTTTCAGCTGCTGTGTATGAAAAAGAAGGGGAACAAAATGATTTGGCTGGAAGGTTTTTCCAGCAGTTACAGTACCTTCATAACAAAACAGAATATGAAGATCATCCAAACCTTTCTTTGGAGTTAAGCGCGGTTGAACCATGCGATTAAATAACAATTTATACCTATTCTCCCCACAATCAGGATAATAAGTAAAAATATTCCTATTTAAAACAGAAGCAAGACCCAATATACAGAGGAATGAAGACCACTTCTTCTCATTGCAATTAAATATAGCTTCCTGTCTAACCAAATCATCTTTTGTACAACCTGTATCTAAGCACTCCTTGGAAACAGACATGGGTAAAAGGTTATTGATACTTTTGCTGAAGTACTCAGCATGCTCATCTACAGCAGAAAAAAACCAAGGGTGCTGAGAATAAAAATCAGCATTGATAAAAAGCTCTATGGATGTCAAGATTCTCAAAATTTCCATAAGACCATTGTTATCTACCAGTACCAAGGACACAGAGCTGTACCAGCAATTCCCAGTAGCATCA
The DNA here is from genome assembly GCA_026546875.1 of Pteroeides caledonicum. Taxonomy (NCBI): domain Eukaryota; kingdom Metazoa; phylum Cnidaria; class Anthozoa; order Scleralcyonacea; family Pennatulidae; genus Pteroeides; species Pteroeides caledonicum. The sequence goes on along the minus strand of JAOBAZ010172321.1, from coordinate 8,400 downwards.
GATCTAAAACACGAAACAAAGTAGGCTTACACTCAAACACTTAGGTATTAAGTAAAAAATATTAACTCAGCTGTGTAGTGTATATTTTTAAAAATTTATATATCATTGAATAGCAAAATAAAGTTGCTTCTAGATCTTGAGTTGTTTTTGAGCAAAACATATGGCATAAGTGTTCAATGTACTAATTAATGTACTAGTAAACCAATGAAATTCAGTCGAGTTGTGCTTGGTTTTCTCGTTCATATTAAACATTGGAGATCGTATTACACCAAGCCATATATTATATTTGCCAACCCATGAGCTTTAAGTTATATAAAATAATAGTCTAACTAGCATAAAGCATTTCCTTAATATCATTAGGTAAATAAAGTCCACATTTCACAAGGCATAAGCAAAGTATAAACAAACTGAAACTGCTTGTATACGCTGCAATATTTATGTAAATTGCCAAAATCTTAATCTTATGTAAATTTGGTCTGTTGATATTCATAATTTCACTATCAAAATTACTAAATCAATATAAACTATATTTACCTTAAGGCAGTACAAAACGTTTTTGCTTTCTTCCGAACCGACGTCGGGATGTAAGATTCCGCCCCAAAATTTCTGGCGAGAAAGAAGCTTGTGTTGTTTACGTTTAATAACTCATCAATAGAACGCTTTGTTGCGCCGTTTATTCGCTCCTTCATATCAATCTCAATACCCTCAAGATATTGTCGATCGTCTTTCTCCAAAGCACATCGTAAATAGTATCAGACATGATTACTAGTCCACGTAGATTTTCCGATTGAATTCGAATAATAAGACTTCCTTTGCGGCAAAGCTGCGATCAGAAAGACTCTGGCTGAAACATGCACCAATCCGTGTATGCTAAACCTTGATCGATCAAAAAAAACAGCCAATGGAAACTCAGAATTTTTTTGAATTAGCCAATTGAATAGCCTGTTTTCGAACTCCTGCTCGCTCTAGCGATCAGAACTCCCCACAGATCGCGCAAAAAGTGAGATAGCCAATCAGACAGCTGGAATCGATCATAGATCGCGCAAAACTCATTCGTAAAACCGCTTTTCTGCGCGTTCATTAAAGAATTTTCTTGCTCTTGGCAATTTTTACCTTAGTCGCGTGATCGCTTTGATCACCCCTAGATCTGCCCCTGGACAAATCCACTCGGTGTTATCGCCATCATCCACTTCATCATGAAACAGTTTCTTCTCTGTTCTTCGCTTTGACTTGCCTCGCTTTGACATGTTGGGTTTATTTATCAAGTCCTTTGATTTTGTGCTGTCTTGCAGTGCTTGTAGCTTTCTTTTGTAAGGAGAGCTTGTGATGGTTTCTGATTGTTCCCCACGCTTTCTCACAGAGCAGGATAATTTTGGAAAACTTAAAATATCCTCGAAGGATGTATTTTGTGCCTCAGGTACTGGATCAGATAAAGTGACATTGGCTATCAAACGTTCACTAACAATGTCAGTTCTGCAATTGGTATCAGTACCAGTTGGTGAAGTTGAAGTCATTGTTGTGTGCTAAAGTGTTGGAGGTAGGACTGGGAGTTGATGAGCATCTTGCATTTAATGTGCTTTCAGGTCTGGTGAAATCAGTTGATATCAGCCGAGGATCTTGAAGGAATTCTTGCTCTGGTACAAAATCTGGATTAAATGCGACAATCGCAGATGTGCGGAAGCCCGAAACAGCATTATCCATTGTTGCGGCTTTCACATAACCCTCATTGAAAAGCTCACCAAATTTTTTGTCAGGATCCTCCTGCCAGAATGTTTTCTCATCAAACTCTGACATGCAGCATGAAAATAGGTCTTTAAATGTTTGAAAAAAGACCTATTTAATGGTTGCCATTTGTGTATAGTGTGTGCAGCCATTGACACAAGAAATAAACCGTTGTCCCTAACCAAATCAATAAACTCAAGACACTTAGAATGTGTCCTGTGACCATCAAAGATCAACAAAACAGGATTTGTTGTGCTACACTTAACATGCTTGATGAAATTCCTAATATATTCTAGGAATAACTGAGAATTTATCCAGCCATTTTCTGAACATCCCTGTATTATTCCAGATGGTGGTCGGTAAGAGATGCTTTTTTATTTTTTCGCTTAAAAATCATCATTGGTGGTACATAGTGGCCTGTAGCACTAGCTGCACAGAGAACAGTGGTAGTCACTCCTTTCTCAGCAGTTGTTATTGAAGAAACACAGTGTTTTTCTTTTTGTGCTAGAACTTTAGCAGGATTGTGTACACATGACAAACCACTCTCATCACAATTATAAATTTGGTAAGGATCCAAATTGTTTTCATTGACTACATTCTTTACATTACTAAAGTATGTTTGAACAGCCTCTTTGTTTAGACCAAAAACTTGGCTAGAGCACCCTCTTGTGGCTTTCTTAACGACAAACCACTGTTTCGCTTCACGAACGCACGAATGTAGGCCTCCCGAGCAAGTTTTGTTTCTTTTGAGAAGGGATGGACAATTCTATTCTTCTCACAAAACTCAAAAACAAATCTAACATTCCTTATTGTCAAACCATAAAATGCTGCATCCATAGCGATGATATAATTTTTTTAACTGCTCTTCCTGAGATTGTGATAGAACAGTTCTAAACCGGCCAAATTTAGGTCTAGGTTGTGACCTGATTGTTTGAGCTTTGTTACCCTCGATTCAAAGTATCCTTTGGTACACTAAAGCATTCTCAAGCTCATTTCCTTGTTAAGCACACACTTTATGGCCTCCTTCATGTTAGCTTCAGTCCAAGCCCCTTGGTTGGTCTTTCTTTTATAATTTCTCACCATAACTAACTTTCTAAGAAGAAAAAATACAACCATTAAAAATATAATTATGAACGAACTTTTTGTCTAACTTCTTTAATAGAAAGCAGATTCAGTCTTTTGAACGTTTTCATCCACATTTTAGCACTCTAAAACCTTCTTTTCAAACCAACTGGTCTACCTATCAACCTTAAGTTAACCCTGTCTCACTTTGCCCCATATGCAACTAATTTAAAAATATAAAATTTATACATATGATGAAACGTCAATCACATTATCCCTTGAATTACGTTTCTAGGGTTGTACCTTAGGTATAAAGTGCCACGAATGTCATGATAAACTAGTTAGGCACATCTGATATGGTGTGGTGCCATTGGCCCCAACGACACCTGTTATATGTGACACGGCTGACAGCCTGACATCGCTTTTGCAAACAGTACATGATTATGATGTATGGAACAGTTATCGATTTACTGGCACAATTTTTCATCCTTTAATGGTGGTCCATAAACTAATGCTTTAACCGAGCTAACCGGTCCACGAGTCAAAAAATCGTCCACGTAAGGAGAGGAGAAACCCTGTAATTGCTGATGAGGATACATTCCACTGCAGTGGCAACCGAGGTAAAGATGAAGGGTGCAGACCGAACGGTAAGTTAAGATCCACATAAAATATCTCGCGCCATTTCATGCCCAGCAAGAAGCGATCATGCGGATGGACGAGGATGTTGCGGTACGTTAAAGCATAACGTCGAGTTTTGCCAATTGAGCACCGGGGCCTAAAGCTAGTAAACCGGCGATTGCATCGTAAACCGTGATGTAACGCTAATATACGGTTCCTAAGGGATTGCATCGTTTACACTATGTCATGAGGGTGACGGAAGGTCGAGAATAAGACGCCATTTGCCTCACATGTGATCACACCAAAGGGGTTAATGTGTAGGTGCGACAAAGGGGGATTAAAGAAAGGACCGGCCACGCGAAGCGCAACTACCTCTGCAGCGAGGTATTGGTCAATAATAGTGGTATGTTGATCCACTGATATTAGATTCGAAGTGCACGACCGCAATGAGGCACGATCAAGACGAAAGCCGACTGGAAAACCGTGTTGAATGCCTTGTAACACATAGGTGTGGCCGGGGGCGGAGTAGCGAGCTAGCTCCCGAGTAAGCTACTGGAGGCAGGATACGCCGTGGAACTAGCAAGAAATAAAAATAAAAAAACCCGAGCAAGTGGTGGAGGTGAATACACCCTAACAACGAATCCACCCACGCAATAACTACACTCGAGGAGTCGGATTCCAACTAAGTTTAATAAAAATATCAAAGAATAACGTAGAAAGAAAAACCGTTCGTACAGTGTCTAGCGCCAGTCATTGATGCGACGGTGCACGCGACTTGAGGTCCGAACTAAGCCGTACTGAGTTCTGAGTGGGAAGACGAGGACGCTGTAAGCGACGATGAGGGCCGTGACACCGAGGATCATCACAAATGTGACGATACCGACAGTGCGGATTAAAATTCCAGCGACCACGATTCCAAGAACGGCAAATTGGGGCGTGTCCTACGACCCGGCAGTCCCCAGAGCCGACGCGTTTAACGTAAGCGGATAATATACTGCGGCTGAAGTGTGGAAGTTGTAAAGCTCCACATGCATTGTCGACAAGTCAAAAATTCTACGTGATGCTGCGTCCCGGTGGAATGCTTCTTCATAATTTGCCCATGCTTGACCTGGGAACATTGCATAGGTGCGCAAAATTAGCAGTTGGTACTTTAACGAATCTGAGGTGCGCTATGGCAAGTAGGTCACCATAACGAGTGATTAAATAGAAAACGCTTGTACCCTTTGGGTAATGGCGAGAACCCGAGGAGCAGCCTTCGTGGCCGGAGACACCACCACCCGGCCGTCAATCCAAATAGTCGGTCCCGTGGAACAAGGATCTAAAGGCCTGCGAAGAAGCTGAGCTAGGTCGACAAACTGCCCTGATGTGACGCATGCTACTCTTTTGTAAGGGATAGGTGAAAAACCAAGACCTGCAACAAAAGGTTGGTGAAGCGTTGGGACCCCAATACCAGATAACAAATGAGACATACCTGCGGCTGAAGACATCGACGACGGATGGAAGACCACCGAAGGACCAGACTGGGCGGGTGATGGTGCCAAGGGGATTCCACTCGTTGGTGGTTGAACGCCGTAAGGTGCAGGTGGTGTGAGTATGTGTGGGGTAGGTAGCAGTGCCGTTTGGGCCAAGTCCGACGCCTGTACTTGGAGTTGGGCTTGCAGAACCTGCAATTGACGTTGTTGCGCATGTACTTGGTGATGTTGGGTCTGGATCTGCTGAGCTTGCCCCGCATGCTGGGTCTCAGCAAGTGACGAAGCATGGAGAGGGTCCAGTGGATAATATGTATGCGACGTTGACGAGTGTGCGATTGACTGGTGTGGTAGTGCCTGAACAAGGAGGCTGGTAAAAAGTGGACACCTGGGGATTGGTGGGGTAATTAGCCTACATGCTGGGTTGGTGGTATACCAGCAGGGTGGCCTGATAGAGGAAAACAAGATGGCGCCGGACGATGAAACTCCGGAGGTTTTAGACACTGGATAAAGGCCAGGGTGCGATGCCAAAGGGAACGACAAAGGAAAGGTGATCGGTGGGATATAAGGGACAGATGTGTACATGTGTACGACGTAAAGGGATATGGAAGTGACGAGATTAAAATCAGGACAAAAAAAGAACTAGGAGTAATGGTCGTCGAGGGCGAAGCATTCATACCTCGCCGATATTTTCCATAGTGTTTATTCGCGGCTTACGGTATAATTTTAGTTGTTTATCTCAGTATTTTGTTCTCCTGAAGAGAATACAATGTGAGTATTGTAAGAAAAAACGTTTCGGTAGATACTTATCTCAGTTCGTAAGGTTTGAGTGATTCAAAGAGCGAAATAACAAGCAAATGATTTTCTGCAGAGAAATGTAAAGCTAAGAGAACATAATTGCTAAATATTAACACCGTAAAAAAAGAAAATTTATACATAAACTAAATAAATGCTGCAAAATATGTTGGCGGGGCACTCAATGGGAGAGTCCACTGACCAGTTCTATGCATCATGCATCTGCACGCGAATGTCAATCTCTTGTAATTATAAGGGTTGGTATTTTTTTTTATTAGGAAGACATAGGAGTTCAAAGTTTGTATTTCAACAAAACATGGTAAAGTCTTTCAAATAGACCATACTTTCATTCTGAGTGGAGTATCCCTTTAATTATTTTTATTGCATAAAATCATACATGAATATGTATCACTATTATATTTCATGTTGACACAATGATTAATATATTTAGTAATACTCGCTTTTTTGTACTTACAACAGGATAGAGGGAGCCTGAGGAAAAATATATCTTTTCTTGAAGATGAAAATAAAGATATGAAAACCATGAACAGGAAGCTTAATCAGAATCTTCAATTCCAAAACAGTAAGTTTGGTTGAGTGTGACAATGCATTGTATATGGTGTTCTTAACTGGCAGCACTATTCCGCTGACAGGTAAAATTGTTGGTTATTACACAGAATAAAATACTAAAGTAGGTGTATTTGACATGCTAATTGCCATGTAATGGCCGGGTTAAGAGACACCGCTTTTATCAAACAGCTTAGTTATCACACAAAAGTACCCACTTATTAATATGTGTTGAGATGTACTGTATGTTCTTAATAGGTTTATTTGATATACTTGATGCTGTTACAAGGGTGGATTAGAAATAGATGAAAAGCTAAATGAAGGAAGTTCACCATCTACAGCTGTTCCATGTCGGCCAATTGTGCAGAGAAGGATATCATTTGAAAGTCCCTCACCTTCGCCTTTAACACCTACAGCTACAAGGTCTATACAACCGACAAGGACACCATTGGCAGTTTTAGAAAACCAACCAGAGTGTAAGATGGTAAGAATTTGAGTCTCGCATGAATCTAAGACATTGCTTTTAGTTAATACCAAAAATATCCTGTGTAACGTTACTCTGAAGCTTTTAACTTTGGAGTTCTGTTGCAACGAATATTGCAGCTTCCTTTTTGCTACTAGGCTTTGTTTACAAACATGGTTATGTCTTCAATGTGTGCACGTCAGTTGCAAATTGCTCAGAGTGATTTCTTAATCAAAATTGCAACATTACATGACAACTGGCAATTGCAATGTTGCTCTCAACAGAATACCAGCCACAAAACTGCGTGAAAGTATAAACTTCAGACATTAGTTTCATGGTGTATTGATGTTAATGTCATGACTCTTGATCAGTTCAGGCAATGGCTCAAATCTAGTATTACCGTTACTATAATTTATTCTACAATGTTGATTTTTAGAAGTGCATTCATCTGATAATTATCTCAACTTCTTAGTTTTTACATATTTAGCAAGGTGGTTTCAAGGAAAAAGGATACTAACACTGCTAAAATCATTAGATTTTAGCAGTGTTAGTATCCTTTTTCTTTACTGTTTACATGTAGATAACATTATGGGAAGGAACAGCTGTGTCGATGGATAAGAAAATTTTGAATTCCAAAAAGGAAGTGTCCGTGAATTTACCAACACTGTGTTGCGGATGGTCTTTTAGGCGGAGGAGCTTGCTGGAAGTTCCCTGACTGGGAAAACGAGCAATACCTTTAAAAATGCAAAACTGGCAAAACCAAAGCGTAGGAATGTGGATAATATTGTTGATAAGTCAATTGATACTTACTCCTTAATGACTATTGCAATATTCTTTGGCCCACCAGCTGACAATGCACCTAGATGCATGCACCCTATATATATTAATATTTTATTCAGTCTAATGCCAGTTAATGGTTAATGTGTATGTTAACTGAACCCCCTTTAGTGCTCAGTTACTTTTCAACAAAAATATGAGTGCTTATACAGAAATCTTCTGTTTCTTTTAATATAGCTGTTATAAAAGCAGAAACAAGTGCACCAAAAACCAGAAAGTAAAAGCAGCCCATTACCCAACTTTTCAACACTGAATCAAAGCGCGGAACTGAATAAGTGTATATTTAATAGATATTTGTGTGAGTTTCATTTAGAGCTATTTTAATGCAGGTGTTTAATGTTGTAAGCTGCGTAAAAATATCAGTTAGGTTGTGGTGGGTGTCTAACGTTTAGTGACTTGAATAGTTTTTATAACAAGTGATTTGGGAGGGGGGGTGAGGCAGACATGGGGATTTAACTAAAATTCTGATATAAAAAGTACTCTAAGGGACCATGCAAAATTTATGTGTATACGGGGCCGGAGCAAATCAATTCTAAATGTTAAAAAAAATGCAAGCCCCGCTTGAGTTGTCGTATAAAAATCTCAAGCCCCGCTCTGAAGTTCACTAAAAAAGTTGCTGCCCCGCTACCGTCAGTATACAAAGAAAGCTTATTCTTTCTGTTGAAAACAGGTGGACTAGTGCACTTTTTATATAATTTAATAGCTACGTTTTTATACAACATCAGAAGAAATCGCTAAAGTATGCTGGAGGTCTGACACTGCGACCTCTGCGGGTCTGAACTTCTCCTACAGAGAATAATCCTTGTGCTGGCCTTTCACTTGTAGTAGTTTTATTATCTCCTTCATCACATGAAGATTCTACAAATG
>JAOBAZ010172210.1:0-10524 GCA_026546875.1 Pteroeides caledonicum | reverse complement strand
CATTCAAAACGATTAAATGAAGTGCTGTCTCTTCCCCTTTGAATTACGCCGCGGGCGCAGCCGGGAATACAAATACAAATGCCTGAGCGTTGTCTGTTTCCTGCTGAATTTCTGTGTGTTTTGACTTTTTTTAAAATATATGTAATAATAATAACAGTTAGTAATAACAGTCAAAATTATACTACGCCATTTTGTTGGGCGAATTAAGTACCACGCCCTTTTGTAGGGCAAATTACGTCCACACACCCCCAATCTTGAGACCCAAGTTACGCTTTTTCCCACTTATTACCTTTCCTAAGGCGAAGGTTTCCTATTGATGAAACCTCGTACTTTAGTCTAATTTCACCAAGCGCTTTCACATTAATCCCTATACCGTTATCCCCCAGAAACTTTTGTATCACACCCACTACCGTTTCTTCCGGCTGCCTTGTATCCTCAATGGACGAGGTCTCCTCGGACACGCCAGGAAACTTCTCCTCCATTAGCTTTCGAATGTACTCACGCCTTTTTTCCAACTTCCTAGACTCATCCGTTATCTCGTTGAGTAGGTTGTCATCACTCTCAAACCTTTCGTTCTCCAAGGCTAAGTCATCATAGTCCATATTGTCGTACTCTCTCTCCCATTGCGTCTTGTTGCTGTCCAAGTTGTCAAACTCTTCTGCGACTTATTATTGCTTCAGGTTTTGAATGCTACTTTCGGGACCCAAGAGTTATGTTTGCTATCAAAACCTAACCATTTACCAGGGCCATTCGCTTACCTTTTACTTTTTTCCTTTTCAGTACCTTCTCTACTTTGTAAACATCGTCCTTTTTGTCTACGCCAGAAACTTCTCCTCGTAGAACTTACCGATGATAGGTTCACCCTCCTAGCTCGTACACGTTTGGGTCACCTCGGACCACTTTACTTATTTTAAATAGTTCCTCCGTGAAGTTGGCCTCGCAGCCTTTTGTAAACTCCGACTTGTACTTTGATGCTCTAACTGTGTCATCAACCTTGAACTTTGGTAGCAGGGCGTCTGCGTACACTTGGCCGTACAGGGTCGTCCAAACCTCCTCTTCATTCCCCTTGTTCACATCTTTTGGCTTCATGAGGGTCGGGCTATGCTTGGTGTTGTTGTAGTTGTACACAAGGTCTGCCAGAACGTCCACCCTTTTGTACGTTTCTTTACTATAAAAGTATTTCCACATTGCCGTTTTTAGCGTTCTATTAAACCTTTCCACTACAGCGGCCTTTTTACGCCCATGTTGTAAAATTCTTTACCATCGTCAAACTGCACCAGTTTTGGGTAGTGGCCAAACCTCTCTTTAAATTCCTCTAGTAATTCACCGACAGCTTTCGTCATGTTCTTGGTGTCCTTCCTGTAGACAGGCAGCGCAAAAGCATACCTACTTAAAATTTCTATATCCGTTATGATCCAATAATATCTTTTGTTTTTGTTTTTGTACGCTCCCATGTCGACGAGGTCCATGTGCATCTGTTCGCCGAGATAGACAGCTTTGGTCTGTCTAAATTTATGTCTTCTCACGATCGGCTTGTACCTCGTGTAGGTGTCTTGTGCGGTGAGCCACTTTTTGACACCTCTCCTACTAACGTTGGCACCCTCCTCTTTTGCCTTTTGATAAAGCCTTTGCGCAGACTGAAAGCCCGTTCTCGGCGCGTTTGTTCTGCCACAACGTCCTTGTCCATTTACCTATACCGTATGTCTATTATTTTACCCAGAATGACGGGTTCGCGTCGTACACCGACATGTGTAGTGACACTTTACTTCCATTTGTAAAATTCTCAAATTAAACGAGACTTACCTGTAAGTTGAAGTTTGATTGGGATTCTACTAGTCATCAGTCCGGAACGAAGGAGTCACATGAGAGGCACACACGAGCCTTGCTGACCAGTTTTTAACGTGAACAGTTGCAGGAATGAGGAACAAGGAGTCACGGGAGGGAAGGGGAATTCTTGATGAAAGCAGCAGTAACAAATCTCGGTCCAAATGCTTCAAAAACATCCTTGGATCGAATTTCACATTCTATGGGTGTGACAAACAAACTCATGAAACAATTTGACAATGAGCTGTCTGTTTACAAACGCTCCGGCAAGCACATTACTGGTTCATCTCAGAATGATATTTACATAGTTGTCCGTGAGTTGTTGAGGAGAATGCTTTGGAGCTGAAACGAGGAAGGCGATACAAACATTTCGAGAATATAAAGCAGTCTCCTGCACGGATTAGATTTAAGAAAGCTATTCAAATGGATAAATGAACATAAGGAAAACTTGATTTTACAGAGAAGAACCAGGTAAGCTGGGTATGCATAATTTTGTAAAGCTACACTGTATACCAAGAAGGTATTTAATAAATAAGGTATTTGAGAATATTGAATATTGGTATATACTCAGTGAAAACTAGCATGTAAACAATTTGTAATTAAATTTTCAGTTTGCTTTTACTGTGTATATTGAGATTACAAATATTAGTATTAATACCTAGCCAATAGATAAAATTATAATACCACATTGAATTAACCCTTTCTCGACCGTGAAGTACTTTTAGTATTTTACTCTGGCTAACGCCAGAGTATTTTACTTGTCAATGTAGAAACTCCGGTTGTGAAAGGGTTAACAGTAGTTAAGTAACATCTCAAATATGCTATTGTTACAAGAATAATCTGAATGCAGTCCAGTGTTGTCACAATTAGTGTCATCAACTTTCATATCAGAACATTCTGGTGTGTTCATGAAGGACGAATCATCTCTAATTTGGCACCATACAGAATTTGATTCATGAAAAGAGAACTCATCTTCAGCCATTGACTCATGTGGAATGTCTGTGTAGTCAACGTCTCCAAAAACCTCCGCAATAACATAAAGTATGACACAGGCATACTTGTTCCGCCATATTTCAATATGTTCATGAACATCATCTAAGGAAAAAAGTAAGTGGCAAAAATTGACTGCCTGCTTTATATGAAACCTGTTGAAGTCCATCAACACATTGGGGCATGAAACATATCTCTTTGGATATTAATTAGTAGCCAATGACTTTTGGTATTGCAATAACCGTTCTGCAAGTTTGTCCTTGTCTTGTTTACTGACCTGTCTTGTAAGTACATTACCCTGGGAACTGTTTGCCATACACGAATCGTCTTCAAGAGAAGTATCCTGGACAAGGAAACACCAATTTTCCCCACAATCTAGACTGTTGCAATCAGATGATGATGCAAATATATCACAACATTTATGTGCAGGTGCAATTGGTGTGCATGAAGCACCTTGGGAAAAGTTTCTCATAGGTTCTGTACGTCGACAGGTACCTGACTGTAGAAAATTTTTCATGTCCTTCTCACAATTAGCAGCTAAAAAAAACCATTATAAAGCAAGGCGCATGTACTGTTTTTACCATCTTTTCCAGCCCTTCCAGATTCTTGTACATACTGTTCTAAATTTTTAGATAGGCCAAAATGTATCACATGCCTGACCTCCCGACAATTGACCCCCATTCCAAAAGTAACTCTTGCAATAAGGATACGCAAGTGACTACCAGTGGCTGTCATGTGCTCAATGTTCTTTTACAGAGTGTGGTGTGCCTGCGTGAAACATTTCCACTAGACTGTTTTGTGGTAGGGCTGCACCATTGTATAATTTAGCACCAAGTTTCATCTCAAACATGCGAAACAACAATGAGCAGTGTTTTGTTTGACAGTAGATCAATGCTCGTTCAGTTTTGCATAAGGCTGTTTGTATTTCCACTATAATTTTCATAAATACATCCTTCAGGTTGCTTTGCTTATCTATATAAGACACTGTGTACATTAAATTGCTTCGGTTGGGATTTTCTTCTACAGTATATATATTATGTTTTGCATCAATGTATACTAATTCTCACGTCTAAGACTCACGTTTCAAAATTTTCAAAATGTCACAGGAAGGCTTAATTGTCACAGGTTTTTTGGTACTTTTTCCATGTTTGTCACATCAACTTCGCTTTTGTTACACTACACGAGACGCAATACTTGTCAGTACCGTAGAGTAAATGATAAATTCCATAATTTTACAATAAGTGATTTACTAGATCTAGCATAAAATAACTATACATGAAAACTCAACACTAGCAACCAACTTGGCCCAGCAGATTATCATTAACATTGATGAAAAAACAGAGATGTTGCATAGCCCTCTGCCTCATGATGGAAAATGAAAAACAGTACTTCCCACAACTGTGTCAGTGTCTGTCAAACAGGTTTAAATTTTGATATCTGTAATCACATCAGTTTCCCTGACGTGCATTTACGTTTAAAGGGCATCACCCACGAAATTTGGCGCGAAAAATTTAACAACCCAAAACAATAACAATAGTCTATTTGGCTCAGCAGTCTAAAATAATAAAATAAAGACAGGTCTACCTGTACTTAAAGTAGATACAGGATATGCAGTTCTTGCAAATTCTAACTATTAAAATCATAACTCACCAAAGTGAAATGCACATGTATGATGAAAACAACTCCATGGTGGGAACTTTAGGAAAAGCAAAACATGTGGTATCACTATCCACTGTGGAGGTAATTCCAGGCAGCAGAAATGTAATGTCAGAATGTTCGTGTGTACAACTATAGGCCTACAAGTTCATATGAAGTTAAGAAACCCCTGGACAATTTATGTCTTCCTCTTCTTCGACTGGGAATCATGCTTTGAGATTGCATTCCTACATCTTGAATGGCTTTCCTGGCATTCTGGATTATGGCAATGGCTGCTTCAGCTTTGATCATGGCACGTCCTTTGTCTTTCATCTTCATGGCCTCATTCAACAAAAACATTCCTTCTTTCAGCAAAGCCTCTTAATTTGCCTTCTTGAGCAAATCATCCGGTTGTCTTCCTTCAGCTTCCTCTGTTTTTCTTTTCGGCTCTTTTTTCTTCTTTTTTCATAATTTGTATGAGATGAGCGGATGCTGTTCACCACAAGGGCAGGCTTTGGGGTTTACTACCATATCTGGAGACGTAGGATAAAACCGTACGCAGGCCATTGATGGCTGGCATTGTTGGCTAGAAACCTTGTTCTATGACTTGTCAGCAACAACTTGTTCTTGCTAAATCCTCTCTCTACATCCGCATTGCCATGGTTAAGTGTGAGCGCAATCCTTGCCAATTTCATTAGAGCTGAATACTTTCTTTCTCCTGTCGGTCTTGTCATCTTTTCAACGTTACTCCAGTACACATCTATTCTTTTGTTCTTCACTTGGTCACGACTCTGGGCAGTGTCTTCGTGGAAATGTCCGGAGTAACTCGCTGATAGCCTTCTGATAAAGTTGCTTCGCCCTTCTAAAGAATGAGGAATAAGATCTTCCCTCTTTGCAGCGGAGTACTTGAAGCACTGAAACACCTCCAAACTGGGCGTTTCAATACTAGAATCAAGCGCTTCGTAGGCAGCAGAGAAGGCATTGTGAGTCTTGTGGATGTTACATGTACCGATATTGACAATATCGTTGTTGATATCTTGTATTGCCTTCTTTTGCAGCGCTTTCATGACATTTGGACCATCCGAAGACAGTTGCAGTAACTGAGAGCATCCATGATATTAGTTGTTCTGTATTCGCATGACCCATGTTGAATGATTTAAGATATTGAATGAGGACTTGTTTCCAATCCTCGGGCCAATACTTCACTATTACATCAAACTGACGGTGCTTGGCAGTTGTTGCCTCATCAACTTGAATGCTGTACTAATGTCATTCTAAATCTGAGAATGGAACAATGGACCTAGTCCATCAGATATGGCATATGAAGTTTTGTTTTGTTTACAGTGAAAATTTGCAATAGCTTAATCAGGAAACATAACTGGCACCATATCGGAGACATGATTGGCTACAAGGAAAGGCAATTTATTCACAGCTGTGCAAGTACACCAAATAGTTTCAGCGTAAGCAACATTGTCCTTCAAGGAGCGTTTCTTCCAACCCTCTTCAGTACTGTCCGATGATTTGACGAATTAAACATATCCTGTTGGTTTTCCTGGATCATTTTCAGCTTTCCATCACCATCAAGATGGCCACTTCTTCGATTCTGTTCTGTGTTTGATTTGATGGATGATGAACGAGTTGTGCAAGTCCAACGAGCGAAATGTCAATGTTCTCTTCGCAAAGTTAACACTTCACAGAGTAACAGTCACCTTTTACAGGTTTTGCCCAGTTTCGTATGGTGTATTTCGTATATGAAAACATACCAGTACTGACAAAGAGTATATTGCTGATGCTGTTCAGAAGAACTGGATTAGAAATGAAGCCAAATTAATAGACAAATAAATTCTTTTTTTTAACTTCAGTGTACATGTACATGTTTATGAAGCCAAAGTAAAAGCATTTACTTATCTATACTAATCATACACTATCACACTCAAGATAAAGAGTACACATCCATCATGATCACCCTAAAGAAGACAAAGTGATGCAGGGACCCCAGTGGTTGCGTGCTTGTTGCTGGACCCCAATAATTCCAACTCGGCCCTGGCTGGGCTGGGCCACACTAAAATGCTCACCAACTACCCCTGTACTACATCTCTTAGTACTTACCATTTTCTTGAGAATCCTCTCAAACAAGAAAAAAAATAAAAAACTCATACTAGAAAATGACAAAAATTAAAGTTGATTTATTCAACAGAGGTCATGTATTTATGTATGTTTTGAAATGTCACAAAAATCTCAACATGTTACGAAATTGAAACGTGCCACATTTGTCACATTTTGTCACCGAATTTCAGGAAAACATGTTTTGTCACAGAATGTCGACATGTCACAGGGAATCCATTCTCTGAAAATATTGGACAATTAGTCGCCTCGGGCTCTGTGGTAATTATAAACCTCGCTTTTAGAAACTAATTGTAAAGTGGATGTCATTTGCAATAGTATTAATTTATGATCTTTTTAAAGATAATCACAAGAATAAATATTTAGAAATAACCGAAGCAATGAACCTCAAATCATCACTAGAAATAATTGAATCACGTCATCCAAATTGTGGTATAATCGTGGCTGGTGATTTGAAGCAACTTGACCTTAAATGAATTGCAAAGCTTTCTAACCTAAAACCTACTATTAGCTACCCGACGAGCAAATACACTTGACCAGATTTTTACAAACCTAAAAAGTTTTTATGGTCCAGCAGTGGTCCACATTTTGGCTTATTGGATATTTCAATTACTATGAACCCGGCAAACTGAGTAGAGCCCAGAAAACGACTATAAGAGATAAAAGACCAAGTTTTGGTCACTTCTTTTTAACCCTTAAACGACGGATGGTCGTATACGACCCCATCTGTGCATTGCATAAACAATGCGTTAAAAGCTGAAACAAAAGCAAAAAAAAAGACCGGCAACAAACAAAAGGAAATAATCCCGTAATTTTAAGGGTTAAACCTCCCGTGGGAAAGCATTTTGTCGCCTCTGCATACCCTAGATGATCAACTTCTAACTATCAGTTTTTACAGAAATAGGAAAGACAGACAGGAAAATGACAACGATTGTAAATAGAACAAAGTAAAATTCATCTCAAGTTAAATTTGGAATACCACAAGGGTCGGTTTTAGGACCGATCCTCTTTTCAGTGCCTTGTAATGATCTTCCCGAAATAACGCAATACAACGAAGGAGAGATTGAAATGTTTGCTGATGATACTACCATATACGTGATTGGACCAAATCCTAATTGTGTTGCAAGTATGCTCAATAAAATGTTACGCAAATTGTCAAGGTGGTGTTTGAAGAATCTATTGACGGTTCACACTGGTAAAACAGAATATATGCTGATGGGGTGTGCCCGGTTTATCGGGCCACTGCAGCAAATCAAACTTGACGAGTCTGTCATTAAATTGGTTAACTTAAAAAAATATGTCTTGGCTTAAATATGGATTCTTGCCTCAAATGGGACGTTCATACCTTGGAAGTCATTTAATCGTTTATTAAGAAACTAAACCTGTATAAATCTTTTCATTTTCTACCCCTGCAAGCACGTCTGGACTTCTATTTTAAGGTTATTTTGCCATCCAAAAGCTTATGGAATTTTAATCTGGGTATCTGTTGGGAAAACGATAACTTGAAAAGAATCATATCAGGGCTGCGGCCCTGATATGATTCTTATTTACCAGTACGCCTGGGACAAACCATAGAAAGAAGTTCAAACTCAAACGAACTGGAAGCCACTTAAATTATTTTATAATTTAAAATTAAAATTGTAATTTACTACCTATAACTCTTCAACATATATTTAGGAAGAGAGAACAATTGTATAAATTGCTTGAAAATCTCAAAGTGTAAAACAGATTTTATGAAAAAATCTGTTGGGTATCAAGGTGCAATTTTATGGAACTCTCTGGAAAATAGTGATAGATCTTTAGACAGCTATACTGTGCTAAAAAACAATTTTATCAAGAAATTCTAGATGACTATAAATTTAACTTATTTTAATATCTATTAAGAACTTAAGTATATATACGACCACTTCAGCAAAGCTGTACTTAATATCGTGTTGAAATAAAAGTTGAAAACTTATTATTATGGGTTGGACACTATTAAGCCAGAAATATCAATTGAAGTACTCGTAAACGATCTCCCGTGGATGACTAGCCATTTGGAACATCTTATTCAACAAAAGCATTTGCCTTGGAAACAAAGTAAATCGACAGAGAAAACGTTGTCGTAAAGTTTATTATAAGAAAAAAGTAAGCAACCTTCAGAATTCGAAACCTAAGGATTGGTGGAGAGATGTATAACAGCTTAGTGGACAGCAATCGACACGAGAGGATCTCAGATTCATGATCAGCTCTGATGTTTTGTAGGATGAAGATTTAGCAAATAGAATTAAGGAGGTTTTTATCAATGTCCTGGAAGATATCTCCCCGTTGCCAGTGGACTTTAACTTATTAACTGACAACGATGAACCAATTACCGTTTCAGAAATAACTATGGTACCGTTATTACGTCCAATCAGTGTATCCAAAGCGAGTGGTCCTGACCAACTACTAACTTGGGTTTTAAAGTGCTTTTCGGATATCCTGGCACCTGTAGTTACTGATATATTAAAAGCATCGTTTTGCGAAAGCAAGGTACCAAAGGTATGGTAAATGGTTGGCGTACCACCAGTTCCCAAGGCAAAAAAAACATCCTTGACTTTAATAAGGACTTGAGACCAATATCGTAAATTCCAGCACTGTAACACATCGCTGAAAACATTATTATCAACTATAAATTAAAGGCCAAACTGCTAAAGATGGACCCAATGCAATTCAGCTTCATACCTCATCAAATACAACAGTTGCGCTTATTTCCATGATGTATACCTGGTTAGCTGCACTTGATGGGATAGGCTCCATAGTAAGGCTGGCATTACTTGACCATCATAAAGCTTTCGACCTGGTCGAGCACAATTTTCTAGTCGCAAAACTTTCTAATTATGAAATGAAGCATAGGGTTGTGAATTGGATAGTGGATTTCCTGAGGGGGTTGAACCCAGTGAGTTAAATTCATTCTGCGTACTCAAAAGTAATTCATTTGCCTGCTGTTGTCCCACATGGTACGAAAATCGGCCCCTGGCTTTTCCTCGAGCATTTCAAAATCTACGTCTAGTAAACTATGGAAATTTGCAGACGATATTTCGGTCTTTTAAGGTATTCCAAAAGGAAGTGCCACTACTTTGATAGATAAAGTTGAAGAGATTAACAAATGGTCTATTAATAATAAACTCCAGTTGAATCCTGGTAAATGTACGGAGCTTAGAATTAATTCTACTATGCAACCTTTTACGGAAGCACCCTTGGGTATTAACAGATCGCCGGTCGAAATTGCTTAATCTGCAAGAGTCCTTGGGGCCACTATTACTCACGATCTGAAATTGAACGAACATGTGTGCAATATAGTGGAAAGACCTCTAAGAGCATATTCGGTAAAGCAACTAAAATGTGCCGCCGGCGTGGAAACTAGCTGCTTGTACAAATTTTACCACGCGTGTATTAGATCTGTGGTTAGCGTACTCGACGCATGTCAAGTTTTTCCCTTGAGTCTCTATCTTTCGATGGAAATAAAAAGTGTGCAGAAACGAGCCCTGCGGATCATTCACCCAGATCTTAGTTATTCCCAAGCATTAAAACAATCAAAGATGGATGCACTATAGGCCAGAAGAGAAAAGTTGTATATAAAGCTATTTTTGTCCATGGAGGTTAACAAAGTGAACGTGACCTACAATTTCTTTTGTAGGTCACTTTCGGTCTCTGTTTAGTATTTCCGTTGAACGTTAAAGGGGTCCTCCACTCTAAAAACAAATATTAACTAAATACATCTAAATGGCGTGAAATAAACATCTATGTTGATTAAATTTCTCTTAGCTGTACCTTTCATTTGTAATTTACTTTCAAAGTTGAGCCTCTGAATCCATGGAGGCCGCCATCTTGATTTTCGATGACGTAATTTAGTTTTTCGTCCATTAATTGAATCATTTTCATCATTTCAAGATTCACTGAGTAATGACTGATCAATGACAAGTGCTATGG
>JAOBAZ010172209.1:4919-18209 GCA_026546875.1 Pteroeides caledonicum | reverse complement strand
AACAGTGCATTATAGTATGAAAAGTCGAATACGCTGCTGCAGCTTACGCGTTTGTGTGTACCACGCGTGGGTGCCTTGCGCACTAGATCGAGGCTAGATGGGAGGAAAAAAGCCATTTTACGAACTATTTGGTCTTTAAACCTCGTCTACACGTGCAATTTTTATGGGACAACTTTTATTTTTACGTGTACGCGTACGATCCACATGGGAAATTTTTAAGTGACAGCTATTGTAAACGTCATGTTGGCCGTGCGAAAACGCTTTGTATAGGTGATCACGGACCACTATTTTCTCAAGACATTTGTCACATTTTGTGATGAGTCGTCGGATATGACAATTTTTATGTGGCACATAAAAACTAGGACGACAGTTTGTCGGCACATGTATTTGTCACATAAAATTTCGGCAATTCTCCTCATCCACACGGTCACATAAAAGTTGTCACATAAACGTTGCCCGTGTGGACGAGGCTTAAAAAAATATCCACCGCTCTACCGGTTGATTGGAGGTGAACGCCCAATTTAATAAAATTCGTTGCATATGTCAGGTTGACGTTAAGAAGGCGGCGATCGGGGGATATCTTGCACTGAATAGAAATCCATACGGTTTTATGCTCAAATCAACTGCGAGTCTCACTTCTATTTCCGATTAGGATCGAAACCCTGCATGCGATTGGCTGTAAAAAAATATTTCAAACCGGTTTAGAAATTAAGCAATATTGCGGCATGTAGTAATTAGTTATTAGTAAAACTTTACCGTTTATAAAGCCAACACATATTGTCGGTATGAAAACTGGTGATATAATAGGACTTTCTTTCGCCTTTCAAACAGTGTTTGAAGTTGACTTTTTTGTTTTAGAAATATATTTATACTGGAAGTGCTGATGGTTCTATCATAAGTGAGTTTTATACTTACTCTAGGGACTGGTGGTTCAAAGGTCGGTTAGCTTAACCCTGGGGTAGTGAAATGTTGAGAAGCAGAATTATTGCTTTGTTGGAATGTTGCTTTTTAACTTGTGTAATTGTTGTGAGTTGGTTCAATTGTTATGATGTGAATTTTAAAGGTGATATGACATGAAAATTTGTTTCATTTGAAAGGACTGTAAAAAATGTTAACTTATTTTACCAATTCTTTCAAATGATTTCAAGTCATAACATGAGATCTAGCTGACATTCAACGATAGCTCACTTTGCACTGTACATTACAAAAAACGAATTATCTCAAGTACGGAGCACAGAAATGAAAATCTGTAAAATAAGTCACTATACACTTTTTACTGTTCTTTCAAATAAAAGAATCATATTTTTTATGTTACTTTTAAATGAAAACGTTGGAAACGCACGTGTATTTTGGACGACTGATACGTTGGTCAAGCCATTCCGTATCAATGTGACTTTCAACTTTTAATGTTATTTAATATCACCCTTAACAACCGCTGGTTGTTTCTCAATCTAACGCATGTTCAATTTGGATTACAAGGAGAGGGTTCATGTGACTGGCTAAAGAAGGGATATCTAACGAAAGAATGAGACAGCACGGTCGTAGCAGCACATGACCAGGCGTTGTGCCCCAGAAATATGAGAAGAGTGTATGGCGAAAATATTGAATCTTTGAAGGGTTTGTGGCTTTGCAAATGATTGCGCATATTGTGTCGGAAAATGCTCAAAGTTAGCCCAGAGAGATTACCAGAAAGTGAGACATGATAACGTTACAAGGGTGATCCGTTGGATGCTTTGTGAGAAATGGGGATTTGACAGAGTTGATAAATGGTACAATTAAGTCTAGTCTAGTCTAAAGAAGTGAATTAAGTTCATCGATATCTTTTTCTTTAGTATACGATCTTCATACAGGGGAGAAGGTTCAAAAATTGCTTGGCCATGTATCCTTTAAGTAAAAAGCCACACCGCCGCACAATCACGAGCGCGAGGCTTAATACCTAAATTTATGACGCAATGCTACAATAAGTTTGATAAGTAGATCAAAAACTCATTAATAATTCATGAGCAAATTAACTAATCACATTGCTCTGTTTCAGTCACATGGTGGTACTGGATACCTGGTAAAAAGTCCTAAGACTGGGTCAAAATTTTGATCCAGTCCTAGGACTGGATCAAAATTAATTCAGTCCAGTAATCATTCGTTTTTGATGTTATTCTCCGCGGACTTGAAATCTGGTCCAGTCGTCATGGTCGGACATGAAATATTACATAAAGAATTCGCATCCTATCTGTACCAGGCCTGCTACAGCTCGCCTTGTAAATCAGATACAGTCGTCTTTTTTATCCATGACATTGACCTGGTTGCTGAATATTTCTGTGAAATACATCGCAATATTTTCCTTGACAAACTTCAGAAAACTATTGTACGAGATGTTTCATGGCACCCGTACAAACCTCTCATCATCAGTTCGTCGGTAAGTCGTAGCATATCTAAACCTTTTTTACAGCAACGTTATAGCTGATTCAGTTAAGGTTGTCCTACCATTAGCCTAAACTGTAAAATATAAACATGCAAGGCACGATGGGTGACTGGTTATATCTTTACACTTTTGGATACAATATCTAAGGTGCATAGAAAACTTACGATGAAAAATCTGAACGACCAAAAACAATTCCTTTGGTCGTTCAGATTTTGCAGTCGTTAGGAAGTGTTTAATTTGGGGGCGTGTTAGCGGCGACATATAGCCAAGCCTCAAGTGAGAAGGGGTCATACCATTATGGTTAATGCTGGTCAAATGCACCACGGGCGCACGCTGGCCGCGCGGAGGTATGCTATCTAAAACATGAAGAACAATGTGGAAAATGGCCAATTTAAGACTTCGGCTCGCGCGACGCTGCGGCGCAAGTAATAATCGAATGTGTTTAAATTTTAATTTATTTTTTGTTTATACGCGTCCACTGTAATTTGGGCTTAAGCCGTTGTTATTCAGACTTTCATTCCTAAATAAACTTTGTTATATACGTAATATATATATATGTACGGTGACCAATATTGAACACATCACTTAAATGTCGCATTTCTCATTTTAGTGGGATTGCTCTGTCAGATGCTGGCATTATTCACGTGACAGAAGTGAACGAGAAGGATCTGAAAGTGAGGTGGACGATGAAGACGAGGAGCCAGTTGTACAGAAGGAAAGGCGACGAGATGCCTATACACTTTTCCTAAATTTTTAGCCTAGGCTTGCAAATGTTTGTTTGGAAAGCAAATATTTGATCATGAGATACGAGTTGACCTCGTATCCAGGCTCTTTACCCGGCAAGGTAGGAGCGCCGAGAAGAGCCTACAATCATTGCCGAAAATAGTTGGGACAGTTGAAAATATGCAGATATTTCATAATACCCTTATGCAAATACACAACTGTAATTACCAGGAACCCCCACTTCTCCTATTTTAATGTTGAAATCCTTCAGTGCAGACGTGTGATCGCGGTGGTTTAATAAAAACATTAGTACACTAACGTTGAAATGGGGAAACGGAGGAGCATAGACATACAGAACACACAAGTGTCCCAGCAATTTATGCAATGATTGTCGGTATTAAATTGCATATTAGTGTGCTTTACTAATATGGTTAATTGGCAGTCAGGGGGACTTTGGTATTATGATTAGAAGGGGGGTGGGGTACCTTTGTCTGATAAACGGAGTGTGATTGTAGAAGACATTAAATACGATCAAGTATGGAGTGAATTTTTTTTAATAAAAAAAAGAGTCCTTAATATTGGAGATTATTCAACGTGTATCAATATACTGTACATATAAGCCAATACTTGCTGACCAGTTTCAGACGTGTTTGTAATTGATTTCAATAAATAAATCATATATCCTAATTCGTATCCGTTTGACTGTTACAACACATTTTAAAACCATTAGCTGGTTATCCTCCACATACACAAACAGTTCAGATTTTTCCAGGCAAAAACCAATGGTATTCTTGTACTTTGAACGGTAATACAAAGGAAATCTATGGCCGGTCGTTTTGAGGGATATCACTTGGTTGGAAGTTTGAGAAACTTACCATTCGGTCGCCACGTATGCAGTTCTCTTTTCTCTGCTCAATTTTGAGCAAGTCTCTACGTACTATTTACGCTTTCAGTGAAAGTTGGCTTTATGTCCTTAATTTTTGATCGTCTATACCAAGAAATGTTAAACATACTAAAGCCGCTTGCTGTTCAGCAGATTTCTTGCTTTTATCTCTGAAAAAGAAAAATCGTTTAATACTTGTATCTATCCTAATCGTTAAAAGGAATACCCGTGGCGAGAAAACTTGCTAAGTTTTTTTACTGGAATATACATATAAAAATGTGAAATGCATTTATACAATTTCATTATGAGAAGTTTCATTGTGTCTCAAAACAGACGAAATAAGTTCACAGCGTGCACACACGGTAAGAGATAGACAACGAAACTACTGGCCTAACAAGAAAAACGGAAAGTCTTACCCCACACTTGATGTGTATTTTTCACCATTAACTGTAACTACACTGTTAAACAACCGCTCACCATTTTCCACCTTGATAAAAAAAAACGTCTTGTTGGTTTAACTTCACTTTTCAAACTACATTTCTTTTAAAATAAACAATGACGACGGCGTCTTACCGATTCATAAAAAGGTGCTTTCAATGCGTTTTCTCTATAAAAAAAAAACAACGGTCATCAAGTTGAAAATCCTTCTTTTCGGTAAATTTGATGTCTGCCTTTCCTTACTAGGTGATCTGACCGTGAGCAATAGGCCTGGAACTAACAAGAGTTTAAAAATCCATTTTGCTGTTTTTAATCACTTATATCTTTGCTTTTCCTTCATGAAACATGCCGAAACTTAGTAATTATGTTTAATAAACAAAATTTTAAGCCAGTCATAAATTTGGGGAGAAAGTATACATTTTTAATTTTGCTGTTTTAATCGAGAAATGGATTTCTATTTGACAACTTTTCGTGTTTTCAAACAAATTCATGTTTACAAATCACGTGGCAACGAATCTTTCAACTTCTTACCTTGTATATCTTAAAAGAATACATTTCGGAGTGAACTCCCCATAAAGTTTCCTAGAACAAGAAATACTATTATCTCTAACATGTACTGGAAAAGGAACTTTGTACCCAGAGCCTTCCAGCTATTCACTCAATAAAGACATCAACAAAGACAGTATTATTCAAGTTAATTACCACATACAGTATCAGTATTTTAAAACAATTTTAAACCTGTTGTAAGTGATTTCCATTTCATTCGTATCATCGTCTCTTTTTCGCTTTCTTGTAGTTGTCAACTGCAAAGACATAGATAAAATCATGATAACTTTCACTATTCCGTTCTTTTTTCTTTGGCGGTTCCAAGTTTGTATAGTTACAAATAACGTCGATAAGCCCAATTGTTTATTACAAGAATTTCATGTTTAAATTGAAATTTACTGCTGCATTATCTTTTAGCTATGTATTTTTCTAAGTTTGAAACGAACAATTATTAAAAACATACTTTCCAGAATCATAGAATCGCATCAAACAAGATGTGTAGTTTACCTAAAGTTTTGCATACTTGTAAACTTCAAATCCAACATTCGAATAACGGTATTTCGACGCAATTAGGGATTTGCATGTTGAAAAAAGAACTAACTGAAACTGTGGCATTCTGTGAGCTTGATAGCAAAATCTCCCAAATCGAATCTGGCAATGCGAGATAAGCGCGATAGATAATGTACAGAAATAGTTTTAAAAATATTTTGCACAACTTCCAAACCAATACCTGGTTGTCAATGGCTTCTTTTCGTAAACGTTGTTTTTTCTTGCATTCCTCTAAGAAACCACCTAGGTCCCAAATATCGCTGTTACAATAAATAAGTATATTTTAATATATTGTTGCAAAAAAGAACAACATTGGCTATTTTGAAACTTACTTTGGATCGTATGATCCAAAGAGGCTACCATGGTTCGAGAGTTGGGAGAAGCGAAGGGAACACAAGCCGCGGAAAGTGTTTTCAGGGATGTATTTACTGGGGGGTGCTGGCCAGGGCACGCCCCTAGCCTTAGCCAAAGGGGGTGCACACTTCTCTGCCAAGTATCTATGTACCAAGCAATCAAAGAAAAACAAGTGTTATTAACCCTTTACTGGACGGATTTGTACGCAAAATTAATAAGTTCTCATATGCAACATCGCCCAACTGAAGAAATAAAACAGATATATTATAACCATTAACTGGGAAGGTTCGTGGGAGCTCATCTCTTGACAAGTAAAACAATCTGGCGTTAGACAAAGTAAAATTAATAAGTTGATATATGGTAACATCGCCCAGTGAAGGGTTAACCACGTTCATTTACAAAAAATATCTTTCATTGCAATTACAGTAACAGAATTTAAACTTACAGTCAATTAAGAATACGACTACGAACAGTCCGATACCCACAAAGAACCGACCGCGGACTGATTGACCTCTGCACGGCCAAAAGTCTGAGCCTGCAGTACAGCAGCAATGGACAATGTTGTGCGGCCAACTTTGTTCACATTTGTTACCAATATTGAACAACATTATTAAAACTGAATAAAGTGTAACAATATTGTTCAATGTTGTTGACAACTGGGAGCAATATAGGTCGCACAACATTGTTCAGTCCTGTTCATATCAATATTGCAACAACCTGATTGGTTTTAGCCGTGCACCCCAAACTAGAGCACCCCCCCCATCATAACCTGCCTGGATCCATCCCAGGGTGTCTTCTCAACCTATCGGTATTCCAAGTGTTTAGATCAAGCCACCCAAACACACAAACGGCATAGGTATTTCCTTTATAACAACTACAACACGATAGACTTGCAACTTTTATTCCCGTATTTGATTGGCTTGATCCAAACACGGGCATTGGCATTGACCAATCAGCTTGCGCTTATTTTTAAAAACAATTCCACCAACATTCGTCACGGTACTGCCCCACAGGAACAGTAACAATTGGCTACTAATATCTGACCCTTGTTAGAGCAAAGCCCTCTGTGGGAGATAGTTCATGTTCAAACGAAAATGGCTGAACACAACGTACATGTAGAAAAATGACCGCCATTTTTGATCCAAAAGCGACAAATTCAACGGATTTGTCAACAATAGATTAGCTCAACCTTTATAGAGGGCTCTGGTCTACGCGGGTTTTTAAAACTAAACTTAAAATTGATCGGTGCATTATTACTATACCATAATTCTTTTATTGTCCTTGCTGATCTTAATTTATATCCTTCAGCACTCTCTAGCACTTCGTGCATTATTTGAGCAAGACAGTACTTGGTGTTGGGAAAGGTATTGTTGTATTCAACAGCCTGAAAAACGTGGAAAACAAAAATCTCTGGAACAATTTCAAAGCATTTAGTTGCAACAATGTCTCATTTTGAACAAATATGACAATACTGGGGTGGAACATGAGAGAAAATGTCTCATGTTTCATATTGTTAAAGTCAAATATGCCGTACACAGTGCACTACTTACGAATTTTATGTAATCTTCAATAACAGTTCTTAACGGCAATAATCCCTCTTTTCTATATAACAAAAAAATGGCGTAATCATTTTTGCTTTACAAGCAAAACACATTTTTCCGCAACGGTTTCTATGAAAACTCCGTGATCATTGGGATGAAAAACAATTTTCGCTACACTAACACAAAATTTAAACGGATTTTTTCTGTTACGAGAAAGACATTCAACGATGTATAAATCTCATTTAATATTCTTGAGTAAGTAACGTCACTTGGGACCAAAGTTTGCGTGTCTTGAGAACAAAATGAGACATGAGACGAAAAACTAACGCCTTGCCAGCTCGAGGTAAAGTTTAACTATAAATAAATTGTCCAGTAACAATTATATTTATGCTATGCTACGGAATAAACAAAGGACCGACTCAGTCATGCAAAGTGAACCATCACTCCTAATGCAGTTTACTGGCCAGAATAATGGCGGATCAGCCAGTTCAGCCTTTTGTTAATTAACCTTTACTATCCCAGGTTTTTCCACATTAAAAAGTCCTTAAGGTATTAGTGATGGTCCTCAATGAAAAACTGCCTTTGAGGCTCATTGTTCTTGTGGATTTGAATGTATAATTTGTGAAACTCGGTTACTCATTTTTGGGGGCAACGGGACTGTAAAGTTAACATGTAGTTTACTGACCAGTGAATGGTGGGCAACATGCGTAATGCGATATGCGCGAGGACACAAAAAGGTTCCGACTGGAATCGATCTTCTATTTATTTCTTATTTTGTGGTTATACCTAAATATAGAAGGGTTCCATTGCGCTGCTCTAGCCACCATAACAGAATCTGTATCAGTTTCACGTTGATATTGTTCCATATCTTCATAAGTCTTAATATCTCCCGAGCCGCCATTACATATAACTGGAATATTTAGATGTCTGGCCACTTCACGGATTACATCTTTATGAACAGCGTCTCGTGGTCGTTCGTGTTGTTCTCTGCAAGATAATAAATAAAACAGAAATGTTTTACAAACGTTGGTTCAAGGTTTTGCTTTTTAACCATTTTAAAGGCAATCCGACATTTATTTTTGATATGATCAAGAAAAACATTGGACAAATTTGAGATATTCTATATTGTTTCCAATTTCTTTCCGCTACACGGTACATTTAAAAATTACTTTTCAAAACTTCTCTCCAAAACAGTTAAAGTGTATATGAAACGAAAAGTATTATTGTGTTATCTGAAAGATCTTTTAAAACGGTTTTGTTAGTTATTTTACAGTTTTTCGTTTACTTTCTTCGTTGTTGAGATATTTCAATTTGTTTACGACGTGCACGGTTTTTACGTCACACATTTATGCATGATTATTGCACGAAGGAACTAAACGAAAAACTGTAAAATAACTTACAAAATCATTTTAAGAGATCTTTCAGATAACACAATAATAATTTTCGTTTCATAAACACGAAAAAGAGTGATGAGAAAACTTTTACCTTCCATGAACAGCGACTGCAGCAACTTTAGTTTCTTGAATAATTTGAGTTAAATTAAGAGTTTCTTGGATCTATAAAAACAAAGTACTCTAACATGCATACTTCGTAAACTCGCGTCCTTATTGGTTGATTTGCGCCACGTGACGGCATGTTTAAACAACGCATGACCTTGCGTTACGGTCGTGCATGAAATTTTTGTTCCTCAAATCGAATATTAAAATGGTTAATTATAGCACTCTTATTCATGTGTTATTAGGATTTACAAGCATTTAGTAGAAATTTTAATGCTACACTCGGCTTCGCCTTATGCAGTAGTAAATTTCTCGTTCCTTGTTCAGTGAACAAGTAAATGCCGTTATAAAATAACATGTGCTGCGCGCGCGCTGATTGGTTAATAGGCATGTTTGTATAACATGATCCAAACACGGTTAAAGCCTCCTTGTAATTGGCTCTTTTTGTAACTTTGAGAGAATTTAGTTCTAATGCAGTGACATTACAATAAAATTTGCGAGAAAATTTGCTGTTATTTTATAAAACAATTGCCTACTGTGTAGCGTGTTTGGATCACTGACCTATATAATATTTTGGATAGCTATATCTTCGAGTGATTTCAGTAGCTTTTATCAACTCGAGCAATATCCCAGCGTGTTTGGATAACGTGATATAAAGTGATATAAAGCATAAGTGCACGAAATATTTTCGTGACGACTTAAACCATGAGATCTCATGCATCAGCGTTTATAAGTCGTCACGAAAACATTTCGTGTACCTAAAAACTCACCACCAATCCCCGTGGCTGAATAGCTTAGCTCAATGGGTAGAGCGGCCCGGCATCCCGAAGGTGTGACTATCCAAACACGCTACTCATTATATACATACTGTAAGAGTGCTTTACCCCTTAAATAAGAAACCAGAATAAGAATGAGCTTAGTTGGGTGACCGAAAGTTTTCTTTGGACGAATTGGAGGGTTTTCCAATTCAATTTAAAAACGTTATAAAATGATAAAACTTACCGTTGGCAAAATTCGTATTTTGCAAGTCACTGGTATTGAGACACCTTCAACAAGTTTAGTGAGAATCTGAACAGAAAATAAGAGACTTTTTATAAATAAGTGCCTCTTCTCTAGGAGTGTTTTCTTTTAAGACATTTCAGCAGCAAGTAATACTATGTACTTACATTTCTAACTTTTTCTGGTGTTTTTAAAAGAGCTGCCCCCATTCCTCCCTGTTAAACAAAGAAAAGCACAATTTTCTAACAAATAAATCACCAACAATTTTAATTATTTATAATCAATAACTAACTATTCATCTACATTGTATACAGACTTTCTTTGACAAATGTAACGACCACAGACAGTTTTTCTGAAATGTTTTTTTATTACACAGAAACAACATTTCGAGAAGTTAATAAAATATATCTTCTCTAATCAGTGGGGAATACTGCAATTTCATGAACTAAGAGTAGTGTGATTTAGTATTTGATAATCCCTTGGTGAGCTGTAACTGCACTCTTTCCATGGTGTCGGGCACAAACAGCCACTAAACAGAGTTTACTCTGGCTAAGTAATGTCACACAATTTTACTCACACAGGGGCCAGGAAAGCTATTTCCAAGCAGCAATGTACACCAAGTATCACTTGACGTCATTACTGCTTAAAAGTAACCGAACAAAAAATGCACCCCAAATGTGTTCCAAAATACATACCTAACATGTTTGTTACCTGTTGCAAATTGTGGTCCAGAACAAATTCTGGGACATGTTCATAACATGTTCTAGAATGCCTTCTGGATGCGATTGGAACATTAGGTTATCCTACATCTTAGCTGTACTGTACCTTGATAGAGTAATCTTTAGGACATCCCATATTTACATCAATAGCAGCAACATCTTTTTCTCTGAAACCAAAAAATCATTTTGTATCTTAAACTTCATTCAGGAACGTAAGGTTTGTTGATTGATTTTAACCAATCCTAGTACATTTATTACTTTGGCTTATTAACGATCTACTGAACTCAAACTACCCACTCTGTTACTTTATTCCGTCAACAAGTACTTATGACATCACACAAAAATGATACCAAAAATATTACAGTATCCAAAGAAAAGAAATGAAAAATTTGTGGTACTTTAAATGTGTACTGATAAAGTTGAGCCAAACCGTAAGAAATAAGACACTCATACCAGTTATTGGTAAACCTGAAGGCCCTAAACCACAACAAAACGGTCCCCTGAGTGTCATACATATAATAAGGGATTAATGGGAATCAACCTGATTCTACTTAGTTCCTATATATATATATCAGTTTCTTTTTGGATTAGCACAAATTACCATTGAGTTCATTGAGGCAGAATCCTGCTATTTATTTCTTTCCCACCTGGAGCTCTACACTTGAAAAGTAAATTAAGTTATCGGGCATTACATGGAGTAAAATCATCTGGCATTAGATAAAACACTGAAGGGTTGGCTGCAGGCAACAGAGTAGGAAGAGTTGATGTGGTATTCTTTAAAAATTATAGATATTATATTATTTATTATAACATACACCATTCTAGCTGCTTGAAGTGCCCGATCAGGATCAGCAGTTCCCTAAAACAAACAAAAAAACATTAACCTTTTCCTCAACATGGACATGAATATTGTTTATTCCATGGTATTAACCAGATGATTTGTAGAGTGAGAATTTATCAAATTACCATTTGAAACACTACTCTTCCTTTTTCTTGTTTGCAAGTCCGGAAAACAATATTCCCATCGGGATGGATAAAATCAACACTACCTAAAACATCTTTCAAAGAAAATTATAAAGAATGATTACTATTATATACATGCAATATTAAATACATGTACAGTGTACATACATATCAGGCTTGAATGCCACTGAGCAAATTAACATGTAAGATACAGTATACTGCCTGTATATCACAATCCTTGATGGAATTAAGTTTTTACACATGCCAAATGTTAAACAGGAAAAAAAGGTAAACCTATCATGGTATGTAGTTTACCAGCAACTAAAACTACAGACCACATTAGTGATAACAAGTAAATGTTTCTTTGACCCACTAACAGCACCACCAGCCTGAACTGACCACAGGACTTACTCTATGGCCAGATAATTCCGGAGAGTACCTCATGTTGTTAATTGGATTAAACATTCCACTTTTTTTGAAGATGAAGTTTACTTTCATGTATTTCTTCACCTCGTAGAACAGTTTCATAATTGTATTTTCTCTGCCAATCCTTGACATAATCATCAAACTACCCTAGCACTTTCAGCACAATAGAAAAAACTACATTATACCATCAATACTGTGTTCCCATTTATTGAATATGCAGTTTATTCTTGCACCCTGACTTGGATTCGATTAGCTTTTTGCCCTTGGATAATGAATATTGTTGAAAGCCAACTCTGTAGTCTCACTCTGGCTTAAAAGAAAACCCTGACAAGCACTTGCCATATTGGCATATACCAACCAGACATCAAAGTTATTCAAAGTTCACTAACCATTTTCCACTCTTGAACATCTGGTGAACCTATGATCAATAATTTCCTGTTCAAAAATTAATTACATAAATCAATTACATTATTTTTTGTAACATAATTTATAACTCTGTTTCAGACTCATGACAATATCATCCATACATTGAAATTCGTCATTCCTACCTCACAGTAGACTAGGTCAGCTCCATATTTTAATGCGAGAAGTCTCATTGGTAATGTTCCTATACGAACCATTGGGGCTAAAATTTTCAGATTTTTATATGAAATCTGTGAAGACGTGGTCATATTTTTATCATTGTTGGCCATAGCTTTGCTCTTAAATAAATCAACTTTTTGGAAAACGTACAAATACGCAAATTTATATGAAAAAATTTTACTTTATGCCAAAATATTAAGTTGCAGTTCATTTTATAACAAAAACACACAAACTTGCGGCTAAATACAGAAATAGCACATCGGACGCCATATTGGATTATACCGTGTGGCGTGTGTGGGCCTGAGAACAACTCGCAGGTTGCTGCAGAAAAAACATCAATCACGAGGGCTACAAACGTGAATGTTTCTAACCCACACTCCTTTTGCAACTCTTGCTTTAGCGCACATTCTCCAACATTTTTTCACTATTAAACGCCGTAGTTATAGGTCCCACACTAAACCTTGTTCTAAGTTTTATAGGTCCGGCAATGAGGTAGACTGTAACACTGTGTATGATGGTGTGCCAAACATTGGCACACAGTAAGCTCGATTTATATAACTGAAGGAAGATCTCGTGGACTTTCATAATGCCGGTAAAAGACGCCAAGTTTATAATTGTAATACGTCGCACAATACGTCCGCCATGTTGAATG
>JAOBAZ010171987.1:0-10526 GCA_026546875.1 Pteroeides caledonicum | reverse complement strand
ATAATGAATTATATGAATTATATACTATACATAAAATAATAGTTTAAACGGTATATGCTAAAACAATTATTCACCTCAGTGTCGGTGAAGAGTGTCAGATATCTAAATGTACCTCAATGCTGCACGTCTCCGACACTATTATCCTCCACTTCAGTGAATAATTGTTAAATATTTTGCACATATACACAGCTTAAGCTCTATATCCACAAACTAGAAATTCACAAAAAAAACTCCCAGATAATTTAAGATGGAGGGAAAAGCTAGACCATGTGCAGAAAGGTTTACTGTTATACTCATTCTTATTAAAAACACCAAAAGGACCTAAAACCATGCCAGTACATCTACACCAAAAGTTCCCTTAAACTTTCTCTAGTATTGACATATCATTATATCTAATATTGGTACACCCTGCATTTAACCTAATTCATTGACAGTGTGAAATTCAAATGTTTCTCCAATAAAATATAAATACTCCAATCACCACTTTCACATGTTGTCCACATGTACAGGACATTATATTTTTTTCATGTATATTTTATTATTATTACTAGTAAGTAATAGTGTGATTTCTCATGCAATTTGGAAAAACAAGAACTTGAGTTTTTCAAATCCTTCAAATTACACCCATCCTTTGGACTCATGCAATTTTAATAGTCTTTAAAAAAGCTCACTTGTGCACATACTCAAAACCATACTACAGTTGTAGTACCTAGACAAATAACAGAATTTACATTCAAATAAGACTTACCATATACAGTATATAGAAAGGAATCATGATCGCTAATTGGAAGCGAGAGCATCTGAAACACTTTTCAAAATTTTTTTCATCTTTGCTTCACTATCAATATATCCATCACCATTCTGTAAAATAGGAAACTAAATTAATTGCTGGCAGAGGGATGTGTCCCTAGGCAAGTAAAATCATCTGGCATTAACCTCAACAAAGTCTGCATGCATTACCCATTTCAGTACTGTTGATGCCTTTCAGTATTTTCCTCTGGCTAATGCCATACAATTTAACTAATGTCAACACAAACAACAACATCACAGATTTAATGCTGGCTGATGCCAGATAATTTTCTCACCTAGGAGAACCAACACCAGCAATGGTGATACATAATACTCACAGTACATAAACAATCATTATGCTTATTATAGATACACAAAATTTAGTGAATACACAATTATGCTAACATTAGATACACAAGTAGACACCATACTCACAATGGATACATAATACTCACAGTGGATATACAGCACAATACTCACAGTAGATACACAGTAGATATGCAATACTCACAGTGGATGCATAATACTCAAAGTACTGGTAGATACACAATACTCACAGTGGATACACAATACTCAAAGTAGATGCACAATACTCACAGTGGATACACAATGCTCACAGTAGATAGTACACAATGCTCACAGTAGATAGTACACAATACTCACAGCAGATGCATAATACTCAAAGTAGATAAACAATACTCACAATGGATACATAATACTCACAGTAGATACCCAATATACAGCAGATACACAATATTACAGTAGATAAACAAGAGTCATCTAAAATTTTTGACAGTATTCAGTAACTGATTGCCAATTTATGTAACCTTTTGTTTTTCCATAACAGACAACTAAAACTACCATACAGTATATTTACCAGACTTTTGAATAAGGTTTTTACTTTACAAGCACTTCTAGATTGCAAACACAAAGTTTCACTGTACCTTTTTAGAATGAACAAGTTTTCCATTAACTTCAACCTCTAAGTACCCTGTGACCCCTCTGGTACCCTCAGAAGTCTACAAAAAGCATTTCAAAAACTGATTTTTGTGACTTCAAAATGAAAATGGCAAAAAAAAAACAAACAGATTGCCAGGTCATATTTTTTCTTTATTTCCAGCTCTCACTGTACATCATGCATCTCACAATAGTTGTTTTTCTACCTGGTAGCCTAATCCCAGAAAATTTTGCTCATTCGATCCAGATCATGATATCTTGTACAAAAACAAAACTTCCTCAGAATGGCAATGGGTTTTTCTTTAAAATCTGATAAGTTGCCAAATTGCTGTCAACGGATTAATTTTAATCCAATGATATAAGTAATACGGTACATTATGCCCTAATATACCTTGCTTTACTATTTAAACTCTGCTGTATCTAATGGCAGACAGCTTTTCAGTTCAAAGGGAGTGTCTTAAGCATTCCTGGATTACAGTAAACAAAATAAAAGAGTAATATACTAACAAACTGAAGTTCATCTGCTTCAAACTCATCTTCAAGGTCAGCCTGCAGACGTTTGACCTTTAAAAAAACAAACTGCAATCAACTTTTTAACCAAGTTCATTGCAAAGTTTGTTGTAAAGTTCATTGCAAAATTCGGAAGTTTGTAATGAGATTCATAAACTGGTTTGTAAACAATGTCTCTGATTGGCTACTACTTAAAAAGAGTAGCTAATCAAATGCCCAGTTTGCAAACCAGTTTCTGGATCTCAGCACAAAATTCTAAGCTTTGTAATGAACTTTGTAACAAACTTCATAATGAACTTGGGAACAAAATTTGAAACTTAGGAATGAAGATCGGAACCTTTGGGTGAAAAGTGATCTGAAATTGGCTGTAACAATAGAGATAAAGTTAATGTAATTTACATAACTTTAAGATTATAATATAAATTAATAATACCCCACACTGTTACAGCATTTTGACTTTGCTGTTACATTACTGTTGCATAGCTCCATGCTGCCTTTGCCAAATATCTTCACACTTTTGTCAACAGAATCCACACAGAAATATTGAATGAAAAATCTTTCCTACTGCACTATATAGACTCACAAAAGAATCTCACAGTTTATGGGTACAAGTATCAAAATGTACTTGATAAATAATAATAACAATAATAATAAATAATGGAAGCCTGTTCACATGCTGTTTTTTTTTTAAAAAGAGCAGATGTTCTCGTGTGAAACTAAAATTCCATTGCACTGGCTGTAAGTGTACATGTTTACCAAGAAATATTTCGCCCACACAGTCTACGTGGGTGCCCACTTTGTTCCTTACTGCCCAAACCCCCAAGTACATTTAGAATAACTAAAAAAGCTTTAAAAACATGTTTTGGTTGACATAATGTCCCACAAAACACCTATATGTAGCTAACAACCACGTCTACAGCGCTTACGCATTCGCAGCTCCGGGTACATTCCCAGGCACTCAACTCAGAGAAACACCAAAGCACAGAATTTTATACCACATATCGTCATATGTGGAATCAATCACCATGCAGAGAAGAGTTAAATTCGACCTAGCTAAAAAGTACGCCGTTCTGCCTTGCTTAGGCTTTTTATACTTCTCACCTTGCTCTTGTACCCTCAGGCACCACTAAAACATTTGGAAAATAAAAGATATAAGTCTCACAAAGCCTACTTTTAGAGAAATAATTAACGACGTATTATCCCTTCAATAATTAATTAAAATTTAACATGGCATGTCAAATTGTTTTCAACGTGTGAACAAAGTTTAAATGACGATTTATTGTATAGCTTACCAATAGACAACATGTATTTTAACTGGCATCTTAAATGTAGTGACAAAAGCTCGAAATAACTGTCGAGGAAGAATTTTGAAACAAACACTCGTAAAACACGCCTAGTCTGAAGAATACCCACTGAAGAATAAGAATACCAAAACTCGTTCCCAATCGTTGGCAGCCGCGTGACCACGCGCTAAACGCGCCGGTCACGCTATGGCCACGCGTACGAGTAGGCAGGAGCCAGAAATGAGACACATTACACATGGCTACAGGCGGAGAGTTGAGTGTGTAACAGGTTGGAGATGGGGGGAGTACAGGCAGGCAGAACAACCATATTAAAAATTAGATTGCTGCGAGGCAGGCTTTATTTTATAGTTTCTCTGTCCGTCTAATTCCACTCCCCCAAGTGGAATCTTTTATTTTTGCACGCAGGACGGCAAAGCAGACAAAGTGCGTGGCGTCAAAATAGAAATTAAAATCAAGTGAATCAACAGATCAGGTAATTTCATTTCTGCCATTAATTCCAGAATAATTTTGTCCAAAAATGGAATGACGTCATGGTACGATGACGTATTGTTTCCCAGTTCCCAGTTCCCACTTCGAAAATATTGATGGAATTTTTATTTAGCCGTCCTACTGTATAAGTCCTAATTTCTCAAAATGGTCAGCGAAGGAAGATATGTTTTAGGCGAATTGTCTGCTTTGGTGGACACTTTGACAACGTCAGGGAGTCCCAGTCTTGACCAAGAACTGTTTAAACAGGTCAAAAATATCTGCAAAAGCTCAGATGAACATGTCCAACATCTGTATCGCTTAGTCATGAGTCAGCTTGAGAAAGAACATGCCGAAATTCGTTTATCATCTTTACAAATTATCAACGAAATATTCACTAGATCTCATGCATTTCGTGTGCTGCTGACTGACAATTTACAAGAATTCTTTGCCTTAACACTTGGGACCAATACTGATATGCCTTTACCCGAGCCTGCCAATGTTGCAAAAACTTTGAGAAACCAAAGTTTTCAAGCTGTTGAGAAATGGAACGAAAAATATGGCTCTTATTACAAGAAACTTGCCTTGGGGTACAAATACTTGAAAAACGTTAAAAAAATTGGTTTTGATGGGGTACGCTCAAACACTGCAATCGAAAGGCAAAGGCAACAGCTTGAATTAGCAAGGCAAGCAAACCATCAAGAACAAAGATTGAATAGAGTTTTAAATGAAATGGGAGAAACGGTTGATGAAATAAAAAGTATCATAGTACAAATGGGTAATTGCTTTCAACTAATTTTGCCTTCCCCTGAGAAATTTGACATATATAAAGGCTCAACTGACGTCCAGGACAATGAAAGCACGAATGAAACAAGCATGGGTACCATAGATTTTGACAGACCAAGTACAAGTAAATCTTTAAACATGGAAACTGAAAGAAGTTGTGCTAATTCTTTAAAAAGCTTTAAAGGATATAAGGAAGCCACATCATTCTTAAAAATTGCTATAAGTAAATCTATACTAATCACAGAAAGTGATGAAAATTCAGATATTTTGAATACATTGAGGGAGCAATTTAAACAGATAACAAAAAAATACATCCCACTGGTACAAAAGTGGCTAGATGTTTTGTCAAAACATAGCGGCCACAACCAGAACCTAGTCCAAGCTATTGATTTGAAGAATTCTCTGACAGATTTACAGCGGAAGTTTAGGAATATCAAAATTATTCCATCTAAAAGTAACAATGAAAACAAAAATATTGACAAGGAAAGTGAAGATTCAGAAGGAGAGGAAAGTTTCGTTGAAGTACCAGAGAAAGAAGGTGTTGAACACATTTCAGAAACTGTCAGAGAAGAGTATGGTTTGTTACCATTGGGTGATGAGTCACCTGATAAAAAAGGTGATTAAAAATTAATCATATATACTGTCACTGTTCCTACTGTAGTGTAAATACCAACAATTTATTTACTTAATAAGTACGGTAAAATTGTTTGGTATTAGATAGAGGAAAGTCTGTTGATGGGCCAGTTGCATTTAGTTCAATAGCTTTTTAAGATAAAAGTTTTTTTTGAAAAAGATTCCTTGTGTCTGGGGGCCTCAGGAATGTCATTTAAATAGACAATTATTACAGGTCAAATGCAATCAACCTTTTCTTAATCATGTTAAAGAAAACAGTAATTCTAGATTACTGACAATTTCAACATAAAATATTTAATAGTTTTCAAGTTAATATTGATGTTTTTGTAATGGGAAATCTTATATATGATTACATTTTAAATGGCCATGAAGTGGCTTCGGGTTTATGAGGAAGTTTTATTATCACATACTCTTACACTCTTTCAAAAACTTGTTTACAGTGTACTGAACAAAACGATATTTTGGAAGAGTATTTATTCTACTTGAGTTTCCATAGAAAATATATTTATCTTACCTTGTTTTCATGCCTATCTTATGACAGGAGAAAAGTCTGAATCGGGAAAATGGTGTTGAACTCTCTGAAATCTTTTCAGTTACTCTTTGAAAAGTTACCCGACAAGTAATATCTCTTAAACTAAATCACATTTCTCAATAAACTTTGTCATTATACTTACCTCATCACATGCTTTAGGCTGAAAGAAAAATATTTTTGGGTTGGATTTGACCTTTAACATTTTGCAAAAAGCCACTTGACAGATTTTATTCTGGCTAAGAAGGTTTTATCCGCCCAGGGAGAATGCCTAGAGGGTAATTGTCAATGTTTGCAGCTGGAAATGCAGTGTATGTGTTAATTACATGTAATTTAAGAGTGGCAAAGAAACCTAATAAAAAAACTGTTGTCTAAAATGTTAAACAAACAGGTGTATATGTGTACAATTTTAAAAGTCTAATTTACTTTGTTGTAGATTCAACAACTGACAAGAAAGACTTGGCTCCAAAACTTGATGCTTTGTTTTGGACTCCTAGGGGCACCCCTAGTAATCCAGCTGAGCTTGCAGACCCATCATCTAGGGCTACAGCACTTGCTGCCTTTGCAAGAAAACAAAACCTAGGTGATGTTAAACAGCCTAACCCTGAAGAGTCTCATCCATTTTCACAGCCCTCTCAAGATAAGGCTCAAGGACAAAGTTCAACAGTTGATGAAAAACGGGCAGAATTGCTAAAAAAAGCCCCAGTTGTTCCGTTTGATATGGATTTGTATCATTGGGGAAGTAAAGATGAAGAGGCACCATCAGTGTCCAGTTTAAAGTCTCTACATTGTTTCTGGGTTCATGGAAGTGAAGAAAATGATGACCATTGCCCTGGTGATATTAAGGAATCTTTAAAATCCAGAAGTATTAAATTTACTGGTGAATTCCAAGGAGTGAAGTGGTCATGCCGAACACCATTACCAAGTGGAAAACTTTGTCCTCGCAGGGACATGTACAAATGTCCATTTCATGGCAAAATTATTCCACGTGATGATACAGGTGAGCCTAGCGATGGAGTATCAAGAGATGAGAGATTAAGAGATACACAAACTTCAGCCCAAGAAACAGCACAAATCACCAGAGATATTGAAGCAGCTACTGGCCTAAATTTGACTGGTAGCAGGTCAAAAAAAGGCAAGAAAAGGAAACATTCTGGATTGACAGATTTAAAAAAGAAAGCAAATACGAGCAGGTCTCGGTTGGAAAAGAAAGTGTTTGATAAGTCATCACTTGAGAGAGTGGCTGATGAAATGGGTCATGTACAGAAGAGATTGATCGATGAGAAGTTTGGTAATAACTGGAATTATGCACTAAGTAAATAAATCTTACAGATACAATTTCATAATATATTGGAAGTCATTCAATAATAAAATCAATATATTTGCATAAAACACGGTGCTGAAATTAGAATCGACAAGCAGCTAAAGAGAATATTGTCTAGTGTAGGTTCGATATAGAATCTACAGAAAACAATTTTAAAACTGTTTACATTGCATATAAATTTGATACACAGCCTACTTTGCCTAATTTTGTCCATAATATACCCATAATATACTGTAAAAGAACGAAACAATGCAATATATTAGCCAAGTAACAAAAGGAGTAACAAAGGGGGATATATTTACATGTGAAGCCCTGAAAAAAACAGTGTAATATACCATATATGGTATGTATATATTTTATCAATTTATAAATATTAAATCCAATTCAAACTATATTATATTGTATTATATTATATTATATAAAGTATATTAATCCAATTTAAACTTAAAATAGTTGTCAAAAACTGACATGTTTTTTTTGATGACATTTTTTTTAATGTTTTCATTTGTGTTTCATTGCAGAGGCGCGGCAAGCAGTCTGGGAACTAGTTTTTAAAAAATTCTTAAAATGGAAATGGCGGACAAAGTGGCCTAAAATTTTGGAAGTAGTTTCAAGTTGTTTTGATTTTGACCTTGCCATATCGGTAGAATTTATTTTTGTGTTAACCATTATTAATCCAAATGGAAAACCTAACCCCAGTCCAACGTCAAGAACAAGAAATGAAACAGGTAACTAGTTCGTATATTAACATATGCGTGACAATGATACTCACAATGCGCTGTGGGATCAATTCAACTCCGCTTGCATAGGGGTTCCGTACTGAAGTTACGAATGAAGGATAGGATGCTCAAAATGTGGAATAAAGTATACTTCTTGGTACACTTAAAAAAGCAAATAGTTTACAGTTAACCATGTACCCTGAAGACGAAATCTGTTTTAATATACTTTTATACTCTTGTGTATTTGTTATGTGTTGGTAAAAGTTATGTGTGTTTTATTTGGTAAGCATTTTAAACTTGGTGTTGTCACCACCAATATGGTATATTGCAAGGGAAGATTTTCCGGGGGGCCTCACAGGATATAGTATACACTCTTCCAAACAGGACTTGTTTTAAAAACGGCCATGCAAAAACCCACACCCTTTCCATAGGTGCTCACTTGTACTGTTTGCTGTAATTAAATTCTCAAGTTTTCAACTTGTCAGCTGAAAGCTGCAGTGCTGATGGCAAACAGCCAGTTATGGTAACAGGTTTTACTTTGGCTAATGCCAGACCATTTCACTCCCCCAGGGGAACCCCTGCAGGCAATGGATTAACCCATTGTACTGGTACATGGGGGAGGGGCTCCCTGGGTGAGTAAATTGTCCGGCATTAGCTTGAGTAGGATCTGTTAAGTGGCATATACTGTGGTACATCTCCAAAGCAAACAAGGTCTATCTTTGATCCCGATTGTATTTAAGAACCCCTCATCTCAAGATCTGTGGTGTGAGCCAAAGCAGTTTCTGGTATGAAAAAATAGCACAAGAAAGCCAATGCCCAATGGTGGTCCTTGGCAAATACCACTTGTATGTTGATTGTAATTATAAAACAATAAAATACAGTTTCTTACAGGCAGTATTTTGTTCCATTATTTTAACGTTTAGTGGAGTAACTAGAACTTAGCTCCCATTCACATTTTTAGCATTTTGGGTTTTTGGCAGGGTTTTTTACTTGTGCTGGCAGGAATCTGTGGTGCAGAGAAATGAAGGAATACAATTAGGCCTGCAATTGTAAAGTTGCTTTTGTGTGCTCATTTTTTTCATTTTTCTTTAGATACAAACATTTCTCTCTTCTTATAATAAGTTATCAGAACTTTGTTTTATGGACTGTGTCCAGGATTTCACAAACAGAACTATATCTGTGAATGAAGTAAGCACAGAAGCAGTGATCAATCATCAGTTGAAATAGTGTGTCTGTAAAAATTTTAGAGATGTTAATTTAGGTGCAGGGAATTTGATTGGTGGGTTTACAAACATACCTTAGGTTTTAAAGGTATTTTGGTTAAAGTGGAGGATAATATATGTTTGTATGTACACCTGAAGCATCTGTGAGGGAGCACATAAATGAAAGGATAGTAATAGCAATGAGAGGATAAATTTAGGGAATGGTGAGCATATCTGGGGAAAGAGGGAACGTTTTGGTGTGTCATGGACATGTTGAGTAGGAGTGGTGGAGTACTATCAGGGCGCATTGTTCATGGAAGAAATTGAAGGAGTCCTCTGGAATTGTGATGAGAAAGCGGTGTACTTCATGTTACATATATGAGGCGGTTTTGGTACAGATGGAAATGGGAGATGCTTTATGAATGCAGAACATAATGCAAGATTTGAGAGGGCAAGAATGAGAATAGTTAAATGAATGTGTGATGTATTACTGAGAGATTTGAGATGAGTGGGAGAAAGTGCAAAATGGTGACAACATCGGTGACGACGGCGACGACGACGTCTCTTAACAGAATTGATTTTGTGTAACGCCAGACGACTTTGCTGTTACCCCAAACGATTTTTTTTCTGCCAGACAATTTTACTCTGTTCAACACCAGACGATTTTACTTTGTCCAACACTAGACAATCCTAGTCTGTCTAACACCAGACGATTTTACTCTGTCTAACACCAGACGATTTTACTCTGTCTAACACCAGACGATTTTACCCTGTCGAACACCAAAGTATTTTAGTTTGTCTAACACCAGACGATTTTACTCTGTTTAAAACCAGACTATTTTACTCTGTCGAACGCCAGACGATTTTACTCTGTCTAACACCAGACGATTTTACTTTGTCCAACACTAGACAATCTTAGTCTGTCTAACTCCAGACGATTTTACTCTGTCTAACACCAGACGATTTTACTCTGTTTAACACCAGACTATTTTACCCTGTCGAACACCAAAGTATTTTAGTTTGTCTAACACCAGACGATTTTAATCTGTTTAAAACCAGACTATTTTACTCTGTCGAACGCCAGACGATTTTACTCTGTCTAACACCAGACGATTTTACACTAGCTTACACCAGACGATTTTACTCTAGCTTACACCAGACGATTTTATTCTTGTCTTGCGCCAGACGTCAGACCGTTTGACTCGTCACGGAGAAACCTCTTGGTGGTTATAAGCTTTATAAAATTACACCAAAAGCATACACCATGACTGTAATGCTGCAATTCATCTACGTTTTTTAATTTTGTTT
>JAOBAZ010171876.1:0-10531 GCA_026546875.1 Pteroeides caledonicum | reverse complement strand
AAATATTTATATACCCAATCCTCTAACCACCGGTATAACCATCTTCCAATATATATACATAATTAGTGGCCAAGCTCTCATCAACAGTAGCGCAGTGGCTAGAGCACTGCACTAGAATCACAGAGTCGCAGGTTCGATTCCAGCCGGAATGCCCTAGTGTTGCATTTTTCGCAACAGTTCCCGGTCTGGTCTTATAACATATATTCTAAATACCACA
Source organism: Pteroeides caledonicum (assembly GCA_026546875.1). Lineage (NCBI taxonomy): Eukaryota > Metazoa > Cnidaria > Anthozoa > Scleralcyonacea > Pennatulidae > Pteroeides > Pteroeides caledonicum. The sequence goes on along the minus strand of JAOBAZ010171876.1, from coordinate 10,314 downwards.
ATAATATATACACACACATATACGTACATACATTTTATTTCATTCATATCTTCATTTTTTTACATTCAGGTTAGTTCCCTCCCATATAATCACTTCAAATTTGAGTGTCATAATATGCTGACAAGTACACACATATATACTTGAAACCAAAATATTTTATCGCTTTACGCTTGATTAAAGCTTGTTCTGAAAAGGAAATTAAAAGTTACATTACGATCAAAATTTGGTACCAGCTGGGTGATGGAGACAGACGTGTTATTGCCTGAGGGCCATCACCATGGACTGGCCTGCAAAGTAAAATATAACAAGGAAAGACACAAACAAGCGAAGAAGTATTTTCCTGTTTTCAGTGATTTGACGTAGTAGGTATTTTTTTCGCCACTGCCAACAGGATACGTCGGAGAAGATAAAAGTTTTTGAGGAAGTATTCGAGTATATTGGAGCTAATGTAAAGCAATCTGACACACACTTGGTTTTAAGTTAAGTACGTGGAACTTTGACGCAATATTAATGTGCGACAATTATTGAGTGTGCAAATCCAATTTGCATTCAATTTGAAATTTATAGTTACTACATAGCGTATGTCTATACATTAGAGTAACTATTGTCATGCCTCTGATGACGGCTCTGTGAGAATATTACATCATCGAGGATAAGAACAAACTATATTATAATTCTATAGTTACTATATAGCGTATGTCTATACATTATAGTAACTATTGTCATGCCTCTGATGACGGCTCTGTGAGAATATTACATCATCGAGCATAAGCATATACTCCTCCCTAAAACGTATTTTATAATTCAAAAGCATAAGCCGTTGGTATTTATATGAGATACATTTACAGATAGTACAACATACTATTTTATTATTTGTATGTACAGAAAGTACAAAACGTCTCTTTCCTCTCTCCTCGCCTTTTAAACATAACCAGGCGGATAATACACATATACAACTAAATACTATGAACTAATGCTGCAATTGGCCAAGCTGACACTACGGGTTCAGTTACCAAATAAGATCTTTGCGTCATATGTTTTCATATTTCGAATCGGCAATTTATTTCTTTAATACGCAAGACTTATAGTTCCACCTACACTCCCATCTCTATATGGCAGTCTCCATCTACACAACCATCTCTATACAGCACTCTTACCACACGACCATAGCTTACCATACGACCACACAATCTGGTAGCACAATAAATCACAACTGTTGCACAACAATGTTGTTGGGCCTTGGTTTAAAATGTAAATTTATCCAACATACTTTTCTATAAAACCGTTCGACCAATATATTGGATGACAAACTACCAACGAGTCGAACCAACAAAATTTCAAAATAGTGTACACCAATGCTTTTTGTATTGTTTTCTTTTTTAATTATACACCAAATCGCACTACGAATTACATGGACGAAAACATAAAGTACCACTTGACGTCAGTAAAATAAAAAAATCAAAAATTCTCATTGACATAATTAACTCCCCCCTCTTCATGTGTTTTTTTGGCCACAGTTCACTATCCAAACACTACGTATTTTCATGTATCATTTTCAAAAAAGTATTTCCTACACTTGAGCAGATAAAACCTTCTAGTCTTATAACTCTTTGATGGATGATAACTTAATAAAGCTGTCGACCACAATCTGTTAGTTTGAGCGTAGCTCAAATCGACTGATTTACGTCAACTTCATTCGTTACGGCAACATCCACGACGAGTCGCTTTTGCTCGTGTGTCTATGTGTTACCTTGTTTCAGAGAACAGGTATTGAAGAACTCATTATTACGGATATAACCGCGTGTTTGTGACGAGAATGATTCATGGACGCTCACTTCAACAGGATAAAAAAAAAACACCCGCTAGAATTTCGCTGACATATAGAGTTTAAAGTTGGAGCTATCGAGTTTTTCCCCTCGGGCTATATATATAACCGCGTTTTTCCGATAAAAATAGATGGTACTGTCGTATGACATAGCAGAGGCAAGGATATATAATAATAACTACGTAAGTATCTGAAAACAAAGCACGTCCGAAACACATGGGCAAATTTGACAAGTCTCACGTACTTAACCCCAGCTAAAACCCTGGACGACGCCAATTTTTTTTTTGTAACGAAATATCGGCAAGTGATCGTGTCAGGAAGCTCTATGCAAAGCAAGAAGAACACGTTGGCACAATGGAAACAAAATCACGAATAATCTTGAGATCAGCCGCAATAATTAATCCTGACTGTCTCACTATTATCTTAATTGCAATCTTATTGTGTTGGCAAACAAGATAGCTGTGTATAATATACATGCTCCACACACGCCGTGTGGAAGATGTGATCGAATACAACTGACGCACCAACGATACGTCGTATCTTTACAACAAATATCCCAACCTGTATGCCTTAAACGACACTTTTGAAAATATTTAAGTTCTGTTTCGCCGATGGTATTATCCAGCCTGGCCAGACGCAAGTCACATTAAATAGCTTTGATTATATGATAAAGACAAACACAAATTAACGAGATTTGAACGCTTGATATGAAAGTTATTCATCTACTTATTCAATATAGGCTATAGCACTATGGCCACACTCGCACGGTGACAAGTGGACAATTTTGCGAACGCAGATACGATGGCAAAATGAAGCATTCGCCAGAACAGGTTTTAAATGACATGTTGTTTCTGAACTCCCAGCCTTTATAACGCTCGTTAAAACACGTGTTAATATATTTACATTAGTAAACTACGTAAAAGTTTGAAATAGCATTGGGCAGGAATTCTGTCAAGTGGGTGTTTGACTTTTGCAGTGCTTTGTTTAGAGTTTCGAAAGTACGCGGTGACGACGTCAAATGAGTTTGGCAAAGTTTGTTTGTATGTAAACAAGGTATCGCGACAAAATCGCGTGAGGCAGGCACACATTATATTCGTCATTTACGAGTCAACAAGTTTATATCAGGAAATCAAAGTTGCAGTGTGGCCAACAGTTTTTGCTATGTGATACAGGAAAAGCGCATCCAATAATATTTAATTTTAGAAATTACGAAATTGTTCAATAGGAACTGGACACTAAGTGAAGTATTGCTACGGCTCAGATTAAGACGCATGCACGATGCAGGTGTTTCTAACCCAAATCCGTCAGCGACAGCGGTTTACTGTGTCGGAGAGGTTTTGGTGAGATTGTGAATTGTGGCTATGCGATTGTGGTACCAAACGTTTTTCACACAACTGCATTACCAGAGCTATCAATAGAGATATAGTTTGCTATCTAACACCTTCCAAGTATACATATAAAACACAATAAATGTAGGGAAGAGCTAGAAGACTAGTTACCCAGGCTATACATAGATCCTACACATGGCTCAAGTTACATTATACAAACGTTCATACCTTCCTGTTTATTGAGCAGCTTCTTCAGCAGTCCAACCAAATTTAGGTAAATACCCCTGATTGTAGAGCTGTCTTTCTTCGATAAACTTCTTCAACAACACAGACGTATCTCTTCGCTGTGAAGACAAGAGAATATATGATCACATATGATATCCCCAGTGGAATGGATTAGCCAAGTGTGCGCAAGCTGAAGGCCATGCATGTGCCACGGTTTCAAGTAATGCTTGAAATCCAATATCGTGTGAGGGTTTACATGCATTTAGAACGCTAATCACTCGTCAATTCACGCCAATCTAACGCAATCATGCAGAGCGAGGTAATATCTTCCAATTGGCGGGAACTAATTAAGTGCCAGATAGCTTTATATAGCAAAACGAAAGTAAAAAACACAGCGTAAGCATTTCGAAGCGAAGACTCATTTTGTCTGTGCAGCAAGTGTTATACATATGTTAGCGCAAACAAACGGTATTTCTATAAATCTCAGGTAGCTAACATTATATATAGTGTATTGCATTCGCCCGCCTCTTGAGCTCTCCAGTTCGTCAAAGTATAAATTGAAGTATTTTTGTTTAAAGGGGTTGAACGTGTTTAACAACACATGTACAAATTTCTAAATACATCAGAAATTCTAAAGGAAGCTATACAATAACCAGCTCTACAGGTGGGAAAGTTGACCTCCAAGCGTTCGCACAAACTCGAAGTCTTTCAGTTTATCTTCAAACGCGTACGATATACACGTTTGGTTACAGTTTGGTGTGAGAAGACTGACATCTCGTTTCCAGACAAATCTGATAATTCTCGCGTTTGTTGTTGTTTGCCAGAAAAACATAACCATTTGTTTGGCAGTTAATAGAAATAAAAGAGAAGTGACTTGACTAATGAGAAGGTAATTAGCCATGACTAGACCCGCTAGCACACATTACACGATGTTATCGTTTGTCGTCTGTCACGAGAAACTCGCTCACCGTTGACAAAATATACCTTTGGCACCAACAGTTGTAATATGAATAGAAGATTAATGGGATTCCTATTAAAAATCTATCACTATAAACATATTGTTATTTTATCCTACACTACAGACATATTCTCATAGCAGTCTAATAATGCCTAATGGTAGTGTAAAGCCACCTTCTCAAAAGCAATTTTTCCTAAATCCTTCTAAATAACAGTTTAAAAATAAAGTTAAAGTACTTCCCAGAGTAGTTTCAATTAAGCCATCTTCTAAATAACAATAATAATAGTTTAAAGCAACTTTGGAAATAGCAGTTTAACTAAATAGCTGTTTAACAATGAAGGTATCACCAAGAGTAGTTTAAACAGTCTAGCAGTGTCAGTAGCAGTAGCTGTCAAAGTAAAATTTCTAAATTTAGCAGTTTACCAAACGCCACTCTTCCAAACTACATTTCAATAGTAAAGGGTTCTAAGCAGTCTAAACTTCCTCTTTTATATACTAGCAATTTCAAGTAACAGTTTAAATGCTATGCTATCACTCTGTAATATTATTGTTACCGACGGAGAATGGGATGTTTTTTAGGAGTTGAAATAAATATTAAACCTTTTGTTAGTTAATATTATTGACTATTGGACAAAGAGTGGTCATTAACTAGTTATTTTGTGAATAATAAATGATTGAGGTGTTGTGTGAATTCATTGTTTATTTGTAGAAAATAGCAGCATGAAGATGAGGTACGATTAGTAACTAATCAACCTGTGGTATGATTAGAAACTAACCGTACCACAGGTACATGAGGTACGATTGGTGCCATAAGGTACGATTAGAAACTAATCGTACCTCATGTTTAGGTAATGAGGTAAATTCGTTAGTAATCGTACCTCATGTTTAGGCAATGAGGTAAATTCGTTAGTAATCGTACCTCATGTCAAGGCAATGAGGTAAATTCGTTAGTAATCGTACCTCGCAAGACAAACAAATTCGAGGTAACTACGATATTACAAAACAAATACCAGCATGAAACCCAACCAATACAAGATGACCTTCAATCAAGCTCTTCAGCATAAAAAAAAAGATATTAACTTTTTTATACCGAGACTCTTGTTAAGTAGGGTGCATCGGGGTTCCTTTACACAGGTATTCACAAGAGATTACATTTCTATAATGCTTCAAAGAAATTCATTTCTGAAGTTACCAAAAGCAAAGACAGCTATGGATATTTAGGGTTAAGACGAGGATAAATGGTGGGTAATTTATGGATAACTTGGACCAGTATTTTCAATGAATAGCCGCCACGTCGACTGTAATGTGGTTAACAACAAATTTAGCGCCTCTGCTCTCGCAAAAAGAATGAAAAACTGAAACATAGGGAGCAGAAAAGAACAAAGTTTTTTTTTTCATTTCCCTTGAATGTGCCCCTTTGTGTCCGTGCCTTGACAAAACATACTTCTAAAACCAAGGTTGAACAAAACCGGGGGGTATGCAAGTTTCTAATTAACACTTTCCATTTCACAAATCACATCTCTGTTAAGCTTTGTTTGAGTGTTTTCACATATTGTTAAAAATCGGTTAAATCGTGAAAAAAAACAACTGGCGGGATTTCATTGTCACTAATTCGTCTCACTGAACAATGGTCATTGTTATTGGAAAGTGAGGAGAACCAGAACGGTTTGACAGAACAAATTGTCTTAAAAAACATCTCTTTGGTCCAATCAAACGATTTCTAACGACTACCATATGAGAAGTCGGTGCGTCATTCACTATCAGATAGCTTTTTGAACGTTTTTGGTAAATTATCATAAAGTTTAAGCGCTGCGCTGGCAATGTCAAGCAGGAAATCAAGCAATTACTTGATGGTCAACTGGCTAACGTGTGAATGGTTTGCTGACTTTTCGAGCCCTTTATAAGCAGAGCATGTAGCTAAAATACTTCCTCTATAGCAAAATGCAGTTGCTTGTACTGTTATGTCAACACAGACATCAACACACGTTTGGCAGTTCACCACTGATAATCTTTTGATCAGGTCAAACATATAGCGTTGCAATGTATAGCGCCAATTTTACAATAATATCGCAGGTAGGTAGACGCACAAAGGCGTTACACAAGCAGTATTTTACACAAGCAGTATGGTTTACTTTAGGTGGGAGCTTTGATTAACTTAGGTAGGTCGAAAAAAAGGCTGGACATAAAGACATTTTACAGTGTATATTTTTTCTAATCATCATTCTCTATTAACCCATTGTCAAATATTTAAAATAGCCATCAAGTTAAAGTAATACATTTTGTGAGCATGGCTTTTGTACAGAAGAGATTGTTTCACTGTAGTGCCGATTTCCAGTATACTCAAAATAGTAATTGATTTAAACGCTATAACAAAAATATCAGGATAACCTTTGAGGGACACAGCCCACGTAAAACTGTAGGGAAACGCTGAACGCACACAAGTCGTTGGAAATGTTTGATAACATAAGACAAAAACAATTCCAAATAACGTGGTTATCTTGTTAAACTTAAAATATAAGTTATATCAAGCGACAAAGCTGAGACAGTAATATTTCGACTTTATTTCAAAGTCATCACCAGACTAATGATGTTGACTTTGAAATAAAGTCGAAATATTACTGTCTCAACTTTGTCGCTTGATATAACTTATATTTTAAGTTTAACAAGATACTGACCACGTTATTCGAAATTGTTTTTGTCGTATATTTCTTCAAATTGTCGGCTGGTCATGGATGTTTGATAACTTTTGACAATTGTTACTAGTAATGAAACTGAAGCTATAAAAACATCGGGTTGAAAGACCTTCGGCGGTCACAGACCAACTGAAACGTCGCCGTGGGGAAACGCCAAAAAGTGCACAAGCATTCTATTAATTTTCGATACGTTTCTGAGACAAGCAAACCGAAAAAAGCCGAATACCATTGTACGAAATAGTTTTCGTTATACCAAATATATATATATAAAGATATTTGTACGGATAATCTCTGGAGTTCACCACTCACCAAACATCTCGCTGTATACTAAAACGCCAGACGCACAAAAATACTTGAGAATCTTTCGATGATTTTTCCGATAATTTCGAAAAGTGACCAGGGTTACTGTAATATAACCTGTACAGTGGCAGACGGATTTTACCATGGAATGCTTATGAAGCATATAGAATAGAAGAATATTTGAAGCTATAATAATATTTGGTTAAAACATCTTCAGGGGTCGTTACTCACCTACGATCTTATTCCCCAGAAATACTAAACTGATAAATCCTTATCCATTCATATAGGTTAGGTCCGTAATATATTTTCTGTACAAAGCAAACAAGTTGGTCGAGGTAGACCTTTTGTGTTACCATGTATTAAGGATTAACCGAAAATATTGACGTTAACAAAGAATGTGTTGCCAGTATGATTTATTGAGGAACAGTTTATCACAAAGTTGTTAGACCACATGTGGCTGCTGCCGTGAGCTATGTTGCTTAATATCTCGATGAGCAACCCAGCGCCGCGCCTTTTTTCACATTAAATGCACAGTTATTTACACAACACCAGAAATGAGGTGTTAAGCAATGTCTTCTCAAGGAAACGTTGGAACACACACGAACAAAGCCTCGAACAGTTTACCCACAACTAATCGTTCCTTACACGACGTATATACGCGAAGTCTGAAGCAAGATATTTCGTGGTTCGAAACACCAAATGAAAACAAGTTGCCAAACTTAGCAAAAGTCGTGGGAGGACATCAGTTGTCAAGGTTCGCCATAGTCGCAATAAATCAATCAATAACCTCCCTCGTGTCGACTTCCGGAACTAAATACCTCACTAATGTCGTACGTTTAGACAACAACCGGGATATTTCCGAAGACTAGTAAGCTAATCTAACGGCCCTAACAACGATTATCCAACAGAGAAAAACACTAAGATGTATAAATCATTTAATGAATAACTCAAGTGCCACGAATTCTAGTAGTAATAATATTCATATATTTGTATTATTAATATATCTACAAATGTCTTCTTCAACTCTGAAATCTCGCTCCCACGCGGAGCCGTGACCATGACGAAACAAGCTGTCTGTATTAGCTAGAGTAAATGAAATGATCTGATGTGAGACGCAAGAAGCTCGTTTGGTGTTGATCAGCGGTGAATATGACCAGGACATTTGGAGAAAAAACGGTGAATGTTGCAAACAAAAAGGTTTTGGAGAAGGTGCTGTGTAACAGTATGAAATACAAAACCAAACAGCGAAATAGTTATAAACTGTCAATTGTCTAAATAGTTTTGATGACCTGTTGAGCAAAGGTCTCTAATTAATGCAAACTGAAGTTTGAAAATGTCGTTTCCTTTTGACATCAGTGTGGTTATTAAAACACTGTGAAAATGTCGAAATACGATCTTTGCTCAGTCGGAATAGTTCCACTTTCGTCAGTGAATTACAAAACACAATATTTATATCAAGCGCAAATTAGCCAATCATAATGCTTGACTTGTAGCACGTGATCGGGCAATTAATCATGGACTCCCACCGACTTCGATCAAGATTGCGTGTACCATGCGTGGATGCCTCGCGCACGACTAGAACGAGGCGAGACGGAGGAGAAAGTGGTTTGTCTGTATAAACGTTATAATATATAATTTATAGAACTTCCGCTTCGGGAATTCGATGAAATATTACCCCCTCTGGAAGATATATCCCTCGGGCAAAGCCAATTCCCTTTGGGTAATATTTCATCAAATTCCCCTCGCTTCAGGTCTATAATGATAAAAATTGTTGCGAGGGATGAACCAGGTGGAATCTTTATCTTATGATGAATCTTAACCATGTTTCAGCTGGCCATCTTAACCATGTTCAAGCTGGCCATCCTAACCATCATCAAGCTGGCCATCTTAACCATGTTCAAGCTGGCCATCCCAATCATGTTCCAGTTACAAACGTCTGTGTATTTTTGTGTGTGTAGTATGGCCGTGGTCAATATACACAACATAACATTACTGCCAACATTACTCTAATGCCAGGTCACACGTGAAATTTTCTTATTCATACGTTGATGTGGACTAAGAGAAAAGCTCGCTAAAGTACTGTACCACCGGAATTTAACGAACACTACCGAATACTTCTGAGTAACATATTCTCATATGCCGAATTTTGAAGCGAATATGAGAAATGGCTTTAGACAACTAGCAACATGCAGCACTCTGGTTATCCTTACTAGTAAATCGCTGTTCTTTCCCCACTTTGTTCTCTTCTGTTTTCACAACTGACACAAGAAGGGAACCAAACGGCGGCCACTCTTCGGTGTGTGGATTGGGAATTAGACAGATGTGATATCGTAACGCGATCGTAACTCTCATTATCCGTATATCGTTCTTGATTGTTGACAAATTGGATGAGTAAATGTTACATATATCATTTATTGGTGAAAGAGAATTGCAACATTATTTATAGCACCTCCGAAAAAGCACTTTACCAGAAGTACTATACGTATTTTGTGCATGTGTCTCATGCAGACCAAACCGAGCAACTTCTTAAATGAATTGTTTGCTTTATATATACAAAAGTGCTTTTGATAGTTGAATGCACCGTTAAAAGTGTAAATTAATTGGGGAATGCAAAAACCAGGTATTACAATGTATATCACGTACAGGTGAAATAATAAGTCATCATACTGGTAGTGACGTAAGTAGGAATTTTTAGCCGGAAGGGTAAACATAATAAAAACTAAAGCTATTTACTTAGCATTTCACACGTGGTCACTATCATTTCACATGTAATCAGCATCATTTCGCATCTGACTTACTTGTGAATTTTGAACATATGTGTCCATCTCCAGCCTACTCAACGATTTTTAAGCTGGTTAGCTCAACAATGTTCTAAGCTGTTAACAAGTTAAGAAAGTCTGTGCGATTAAACATGCGTAACATGATCGTGATCAGAGGGCAGATTTTCTAGGGCAGTGCAGGAGGTGCGCACTTTGCACAAGTGTA
>JAOBAZ010171765.1:0-10531 GCA_026546875.1 Pteroeides caledonicum | reverse complement strand
TATCGCTACCGACCCCGTTCACAGGTCGACCACAACGGTGGGTGATTGTGATCAAAGACAAAGCAAATCTATGAATCATGAACGGGAGATTAAATTGTTACCAGTAAAATACTTCAATGCTAGACTTTTGCATTATAGTGGAAGATTTGCAACCAACCCAGAATACCTGTTCTTTGCCCAGTTTATAACAGAACAAAAGAAGGTATCTGACAGTATCAACATAGCCTTGAAAAAAATGCAAGGACAGTCTGTTACTGCATCTGAAATAAAATCAAATGTAAACAAATTAAAAGGGTTAATATGTCAAGATCAAGCATATCTGTTTTTAAGAAATATTCCAGGTACACCACCATATTGGCAAAAATTTATGTATGAAGTAGTAGCTATTGTAAAACAATTGGGAATTCCATCATGGTTTATGACATTATCATGTGCTGATCTTAGATGGCCTGAATTATTTCAAATTATAGCTAAAACACAAGGTAAAAACATGACAGAAGAGGAAGTCGAGGCTTTATCTTACAATGATAGATGTTCAATGTTGAATGTTAATCCTGTTGTTGTTGCAAAACATTTCCAGCACAGAGTTGAAACATTTTTCACTGAAGTTTTACTTTGTCCAAGTAACCCAATTGGGAAAATAATCTACTATGCACTTTGCATTGAGTTTCAGATGAGAGGATCTCCACATTTACATGCATTGATATGGACATCTGATTGCCCTAAGTTGACTTCTGAGAACAAAGATGCTTATATAAAATTTATTGATGACCATGTACAGGGCAACCTCCCAGATAAAAACACCGAAGCAGAGTTATATGAGTTAGTTAGTACTTATCAAAAACATAATCATTGTAAAACCTGCAGAAAATACAAAAATATTAATTGTAGATTTAATTTTGGACAATTTTTTACAAATAGAACAATTGTAGCAGAACCTCTCACTGATGAATTAGATGAGGTAGTCAAAACAAACTTACTTGAAAGACGAATGCAAATTCTGAGCTTGGTTAAACAGAAAATTGATGAGAGTCTTAACCCATCCAAGGCAGATTATGATGCTTCATTAACTGAGACAAACATTTTAAATTCTTTAGAAATCAGTGAAGATCAATATTACTGGGCACTATCCATTTCACCTGATTCAGACTTTAAATTGCATCTTGAAAAGCCTGTAGATAGCTGTTTTATTAATAACTATTTTGTTGCTGGAATTAAAGGTTTTGCAGCAAATGTTGACCTGCAACCTGTTTTCAATCATTATAAATGTATAACATATGTATGTTCATACTTCACAAAAGATGAGACTGAATGTTCACAAGCTATTATAAATGCAGTCAAAGAAGCAAAAGCTGCCAATATGGATGTGAGAGAAAGCTTGAAAAAGGTTGGTGCTGCCTTTCTATCCACAAGAGAAGTGAGCTCGCAAGAATGTGTCTACCGTGCAATGCCTGAACTTTGGTTAAGAAAAATATTCCCCAAAACAGTATTTGTTAACACAAATGTCCCAGAACAGAGGATCCGGATGACTAAAACTCAGCAAGAGCTTGATGAACTAGATGATGATAGTACTGATATATTTAAATCAAATATCATTGAACGTTACATCATTAAACCAACATCTATACCCATAGTTGACAGCATGTGTCTTGCAGAATTTGCTGCATACTACTACAAAGATTATAAAGTAGATTGTGAAACACAAGATGCCCAGCCAGGTCTGCTAACAGATGACATAATTGAAAACCAAAGTACAGTCAGCAATACAATAGAAGGTTTGCCAAAAACAATTAAATTGCTTAACAAAAATGAGTACATGAAATGTCAAAAAGTAAAAGCTGTGTTAAGGTACCATACACCAAGTAAAGAAAAAAAAACAGAATTATATTTCCACCACCTACTTATGCTTTATTACCCGTGGCGAGATGAAAATAATTTGTTAGCTTCTGACCAAACATATACATCCAAATTTTATGAAGCTGATGTCCACGAAACTGTGCAACTCAACAGATCAGTATTTGAACCTGATGCAGATGCCATTAGTGAAGCATTTGACCTACTGAAAGCTAACGAAGGCAATGTTGGTCCATCATTTGATGCACTTAATGACCAGGAGAATTCAGATATGCTAGATGAGATGCCAGACGATATAAACCAAAATGAATCATTCAATCAACAGATTCCATCACATCTTGACCCAGCACAATGTAATAATGAGTCCACACCTGGAGCCATAGCAATACCAACATACCACCAACCAACTCAGATATCTGATGATGTTTTACGTCAAAATATCAGATCCCAAACAACAGCGTCTTGCATATGATATATTCCTCTCATGGTGTCGCAATAAAATGAAGAACTTAAACAGTCTAAAGCCAGTTGACATAGACCCAATCTATCTGTTCTTGACTGGAGGTGGTGGTGCTGGAAAAAGTCATGTCATTAAGACAATATATCACACAGCAGTTAAGACATTTAGACACCCTCCAGTTAACCTTGAGTTACCAACTGTACTGCTCATGGCACCAACTGGTGTAGCTGCAATAAATATTGATGGAACAACAATTAATACTGGTCTTGCTATCCCTAAAGAAGCTGGTGATATTGTACCACCATTGTCTGACCAAAAGAAGACACAAAGATTAACATTGTCTGAGTTAAAACTTATTGTAATAGAAGAAATTTCTATGGTAGGAAATACAACTTTACTTCATATCCACCAAAGATTGAAAGATATATTTGGTACACTAAGTTCTATGTTATTTGCTGGAATCTCTATTATAGTTGTAGGTGATCTTTGTCAACTACCACCAATACGTAAGAAATTTGTTTTTGATACTTACAGGAATAATATTTATAATTTATGCCATCCATGGAGAGTATTTCAAATGATAGAGCTTGTTGAAATCATGAGACAAAGAAATGATAAAGCATTTATTGAACTTCTTAACAGAGTAAGAACTGCCACACAAACAGAAGATGATATAAAGGTAATCCAATCAAGATCAATATCTCCAAATGACCCTAATTATCCATCACATGCACTCCATATTTGGGCAGAGAACTCACCAGTTGACGAGCACAACAATGAGAAATTGCAAGAACTTTCTGGACCATTGTTTATTCTAAAGACTGAAGACCAATTCCCACCAAATGTCAAGAAACAAGATATTGATAGAGTTCTAGCAAGAAAACGATCTGAAACAGGTGGACTTGATTTGGAAATTTATATTAAACAAGGTGCCAGGGTGATGCTCACAACTAATATTAGCATTGCAGATAGACTTATCTATGGACAAATGGGAACTGTCTTTAAAGTTGATGTTAATCCAATTAACCGAAAACCAACTGTTCTTTACATTAAATTTGATGATCCAAATGCTGGTAAAAATCTTCTAAATGCCACTAGCAATGTGTTGGCAAGAGAACATCAAGTTGTCCCAATTGAACCTGTGTTGGCAAAGATCAAGATTAGGCCAGGTAAACCATCATCTCCAGAAATACAGAGAGTACAATTTCCTGTGACACTAGCTTGGGCATGTACTGTACATAAAGTTCAAGGTTTAACACTTGATCAAGTGGTAGTCAGCACTGAGTTAGTAAAACAGAGAGCATTTAACTATGGACAAATTTATGTTGCCTTAAGCAGAGCAACCTCTATACAAGGTCTGTATATTTTAGGGGAGATTGCAAGTAAACATCAAAACAAATCCAAAAGTTCTTGAAGAATATGAGAGACTGAGGAAAGAGTCTATTGTTTGTCATCCAGTCACTTTGCAACATGATAGTGAAGCTGTAACCATAACACTTTTAAATATCAGATCTCTTAAAAAACATTGCATTGATATTAAATGTGATTCAAGACTTTTTACTAGTGATGTTATAGCCCTTACTGAAACTCAGTTGGTTCCATCTGATTGCGACAATGGAATTATTGATACCCTTAGTCCCTTTAGACTGTATCGCCAAGACCATGTCAGTGATAAGTATTCAAGTATGGCAATCTGCTCAAGAAATACTGTTGATGTCAGAGATTTTGAATATTTCCCTTCACTAAATGAAATGAAATATGAACTGGTTAACAACATCTCTGATGGGACACAAAATGTTCTCCTCTACCGAAAACAGAACTCTAATGTTTCACAATACGTAGAATGTTTAAGATATCTCCTCACAAGTAGTACAGTTGATATAGTTCTTGGGGATTTTAATATTAATTACTTTAATGATAATCAAGTTGAACATCCTAAATCATTAATGGAGTCTGAATTATATTCAAATTGTAGCAAAGTCGACATTTGTATCTTCTGGAAGCCTATTAGATCATGTTTACATCAGATCAACAGCAGTTCAAATAACTGAAAATGATGTCGTCAGTGTTTATTATTCAGATCATGATGCTGTGAAACTTACAATTATCTCTAAATCCTAAGCTATTATTTTAAAATTTCAATTACTGTATACCAAGACTACTACACCTACTGTGACGTACAAAAAAAAATAAATATTTTATCCCACTGTAACTGTAACCGTTGTGATGCTGCTCTGCCAATATGGTTGACCATCAATCAGTCTTCTACATTATTACCTATACAGCCTATTAACAATCTCTAAGGTTTAACTGATTTTTTGTACTGTTCAGTTCTGTTTGATGTTTCTGATACAAAACCTACATACATGGGCATCACCGACCCCATGATGACAAGTGACAACACATGGTAAGTATATTGTGTGGTTATCATTATTAAGCAATGTAATAGGTCACAGGCCTGTCAAAGTTTAATATTCTTTGTCATAAAAGCAAATTGATTGCAATGGTGTTAAGTCTAATCATATTTTCCATGTGTTTTACAGACATCATATTAATAAGTTCACTAACTGTATGGAACTTCTGACACCATCTACACTGCCGAGCCAAAAGGGGTACGATGAACTCCATTCAAACATTACTGCTTCAGTATAATTTATGTGGAGATGGCATGTTGTGCCAAACAATGAAACAATTTTACAAACGTTGAACCCTGGCCTTGTGACACCATCGACACTGCCGAGCCAGAAGGCATATGGTGAACTCCATTTAAATGAAACATTACTGCTTCAGTCTACATGGAGATGGTACATTGTGCCACACAATGGAACAATTTTACAATGGTTGAACCTGCAGTGCTGCCCTTCTGACACCATCTACAGTCTGCTTAGGCAAAAGGGATATAATGAACTCCATTCAGACCAAACATTTCTGCTTCAGTGTACCATGGAGATATTTCTGCTTCAGTGTACATGGAGATGGTACATTGTGTCACACAATGGAACAATTTTACAATCGTTCAACCTGTGGTGCTCCCCTACTGACACCATCTAAACTGCCGAGCCAAAAGGGGTATGATGAACCCCATTCAAACCAAACATTTCTGCTTCACTCTACATGGAGATGGTACATTGTGCCACATAATGGAACAATTTTACAATGGTTGAACCTGTGGTGTTGCCTGGTCATATTATCATAAACTCTATTTCCTGTTCATTTAAACCAAACATTCCTGCTTCACCAGACATGGTCCATTCAGTTTTGTCCATACCAGGTGTCAAATGGTTGAAGCAGTCCTGTACAGTACTATCCATTTGAATTTGATACTGTGCCTAGATGCTATTGGATTATAATGAACTGTACTTCACTGTTCATTTAAATCAAACACCCTGCATATGGTCTATCTGGTGTGGTCAGCAAACACTATTACCTAATTACTACAACATGGTGTCACATGTGTGTCCTTATGTCCAAAGTGATTAGTAGTCATATGAAAATATCAACTTCACCTGGACTACAACAATCAAAGCACTATCGTTATTCGTGAAGCAGACTTATATATACAATGGTTGAATCTGTACTATCAATTTGAAAGTCATGCTGTGAATGTCAAAGTGTTTGGACCCATGGCTATCAAACATGAATACTCATCTGTTGACTGTGTGGACATCTGAACTGTAGCAATCAAACCAGCTAATACAGTGGTTCAACCTTTACAACCTGAATTTTGGGCTGCCTACTATCTGTGCTTATTGTACAGTGGATGTTAGAGCATTATTATACTATATTCACCATTAATTCAAACAGAACATTACTTGGCCATTCTGCCTGGAAACTTAACTTTTCTACTGATAACATTCTACTGAACAATATAGACTACCCCATCATTTGAATCTGAAAAAATATAGTGAAGTAAATCTATGTACTGTATCATACACTATGTAGCAATAAAAATCATTGTTGTCACATAAATTTCCTAGGTTGTTCATGTTTACCAATTATAAATAATTTTTTTATTAAATTAAGTCTTGCAATGAATCCATATTTATATGCATAGTTATTGTCGTTAAATGCAACTCATGCCACATCATTGCCAGACTTTTTATACTAGACAGATTTTAAACAAACATATTATAACAAGACTTTATTATTTTTACGAAACAATTTCAAAAAATATAACATGAACTACTCGTATAAAAATATCTTCCCTACTTGTAAACTCTGTTGACCTTGGCTTAGAACAAGTTAGACATAAATGGTCTGATTAACATCAATTGTAACTTTTAAATAAGACTTCTGTATCAGGAAAGATATTCACTGGTTAAGTCAACTTGAAATCACTTTCAGTTAAGACGCTTACAGTCAAGACGCTTACATTTCAGAAAACGATCGATGTTTTCAATCTCCTCGATGCGATCAACAACCACCACTTTCACCTCGTTTAACTCATCAAGAAGAGTTTTACTCTCAGTCTCATCCAACTGCTCCATTCCTTCCTCTTTCATTTCCAGAAAATTGGAATCTTTTGTAGAAGTTAAGTGTTTCTTGCCATTATACAGACGAACTCTAACGTTCGAAACACTGTAAACATTTCCTGATACAACCTACATTGCAAAAGTGGAATTTAACAATTAGTTTGTGCCAAACGGAGAAAGCAACGTTATTTTTACCTTTCTCGGCTTAACATTTAAAGTCATTAATATAGTTTACTATTAGAACAATTACAATAATATACGGCCTGACGACCACAACGCCACATTAGCCTAGCCTCCTCCGCAGGCAACTCGCGGGTAAGGGAATGGGGAATTTTCAACCTGACTCAACTTTAACACGCCGCGAATTTAGCGAAACAAATACACAGAGACGCCTGTGGAAGAGGCTATAAACATTAGCCCTGGTTTGGCGCATGAGAAGAGCGACGTTTGACCTAGGCCTTATTGGTCACACGTTCCGTGTGAAGAAAAGAAATGCCCAGCAACCTACGAGAATACGCTTGCGGCAAATCTGAGCTAAGCAAATCCAACATTTCGCCCGTATATCTTGTGACAAGACAGGACTACATTAACTGAGTAGAAAAAGTAAACTTTTATTTTCTATTTTAATATCAAGAGAGTCAGACCTTTCCGAGGTCAGTGCTAGCAGGAAAACTTGTTCTATACCTATTTGCCCATTTTCCAGTTGCAATGGAGTTTAACTATACATTCGAAATCGAAACGTTTCTATAATTAATCTATACTACCTAAAAACAAGGCAGCCTGCGCGGAGAGTTTTCCATAAAATGGACAATACTAGCTTTAGTATTACCTTGTAGATGTCATTTTCCCACAGCGAGAGATTTACAAGCGCCGTACTATCATTAATCACCGACTTCTTCATTTTCAGTTTGCCAGCGCCTCTGATTTCGATTTGTTCATCAGTGGTTATCTTCCCCACTACTTCCCCTACCAATTGATTCGCTTTGATCGACTGCACCACTGTCTTCAGAGAAACTCTCGTGCTTGACGACGAAGGCTCATATTGGTAGTCGCATTCATGAGGACTGGCGCTCGATATCTTTGTCAAGTTGTTAATTTTCACGGACGGTTGGCCGCAAAACTTAGCCTTTACATAATGACTGATCTTCAGGGAACTCATGTTGACAGCTGCCTCCTCCAATATCTTTCTTTTTGTGCCAGAAAAACACACACCATTTACATGATCATCTTTTAGTTGTATTTCAAACTCGCTGTATTCTGCTTTCTTGCCTTTTTTTACAGGCGAAAGCCGATGCACATAGCCCACAAGTTGATTCGTTTGAGACATGGTGATGGTTTCTTTTTACTACGACTACCACTACTAACGTTCAGTACGGTGGTGCGCAAAAAGAGACCACACCAGCAACGTGACCACAGATGATCTATATACAGATATGAAACTTCTGTGTTTTTGCTGATTGTTTTGTGTCCCACGAGCGCAGCCAGCGCGTGATGACTTCCGGCGAGCTTGGCAAGTGTCATGAGGGAATTTAATGAGTAAAACATCGTTTTTAACACCAAAAATTGCTTTTTTAAAAAATCTGCGCTACCCATGGCTATTTCTGGAATAAATTCTTAAAGAATATCGGTATATGTATCCTTCGTTAATTAAGGAAAGGCAATTGAGCATATTTATAGCTCAAAATTGACTTTTGAAAATCAAAAAAGCTGGTCCAATTGATGAGATATTTACATTGGCTCTATGGAATATATGTACTCTGGTTGTATTCTTTGCAACGGAGTCCCATATTTACACGTAAATATTATTTATCTGAATTTTTCAAGTTTTTATCCATTTTCTAAATCTGTTTTTCTAAATAATATCGAGGCATATGTCTGATTGCTAATTTTTAACCCGAAACTGAGAACCTGATAATATGGCCATGTCTGATTTTGTTTTCCAGAGTTTCGATAAAAAGACCCGTGTATGGTCATAATAGTCGTGCATAAGCATCAGTTTGTAAACTTTGTGTGAAAAATAGTCCAAGACAAGGCTGATGAAGTTGTTTTTTTCTAGCCAAACGCCTAAAATCGCTACTGATACGCTGAATTGTTCGTCGTATTTACATGCATGTTATTGTTGTTCATTTCAAGTACACAAAGTCCTTTTTCGGACTTATCATTTTGTTTTCACATTTCTATTATTGCCCAGATATTTGTTTATTCATTTCATTTTATCTTCTCGAGATATATTGCATCTAAAGCATGTATTACATGTTTTCTAAACTCAAAAATAGCTCAGCCAGTGCTAAATTCTTGCACGGCTTTCCATACGGCAAGCCCTACACTCCTCAGCTATATTTTGTCCTGTTTTTGCCAGGAGAAATGATTTCATAAACCATTTCTTAGCTCAGAAGATCAACGTCATCCACCTTTTTAAAAATTTTAAGTCAAATGGGACAGCGCCCTAAAGGTTTTGTTTAAATCAGCATTTGTTTGTCAAAAATTCGATTTTCTAACGATTTGCTCATTAAATTTCAACATGACACTTGCCAAGCAAGTTACGCATGCGCACATTTAGCAAAAAACCCGTGTGACTCGAAAGGGCTTCAGTTTCATATCTGTATATAGATCATCTGTGACGTGACTCTAGTGTTATGCGTCTGATTTCCCATCACGTGTTACAATCAGTGATCACTATTGGTCATTCTCCATCCGGGCATCGCATGTTAAGAGCATGAAGAGCTCGTGATCAGAGCGTCACCAGCGCATGCAACTTTTTATAACAATAAAGTCCGTTCATTGTTTACAAATGCCAACTGACAAGTCACAGTAATCGATGTAAATAAATATAAAGTCGGAATATGAATATGACATATTCACTTTAAAATAATGGCAGCTTTAGATGGGCCGATAACATTAATTTTAGTTGTCCGAAACAGATCTCCAGTCCTTCACGAGAGTTTAAGCATTCTCAGTATTCAAACCAACACGTTGAAACATTGTGAGGCTGGCAATGTCTGATCAATATTGTTATCAGCTGGTTTCAACAACATCGTTTAAGCTACAAGTGTTAAACAACGTTGTTCTAACAATATACAAAAATAGGCACACACTGTGTGCATGTCTTCGCTCTGGAAATGTATGTACCCTTGTGGTAATATTTTAAGATTTTAACTTGCAATGATACTATAGAGAAACTGTCAACTTTCTATAGTTCAAATTTTAATTGCTCGGTATGCCCACTTGTGTATTTCCTGCTAAACGTAAACAAGCATGGGGGGAGGCGAAAGCTCTTCTCAGAGCCTTTTTGGTGGCAAAGTCGAGGGCTTTCGAGTTTTCTCTTAAGCACTCCTGTCCGCATTGGGGACTTCAGCAATCTCTTCAATTCTGCTTTGATTGATGTCATCTGCTGTGCCCAATTCACTTTCGTCTATTTTGTTTCGACACTATCGACATTGACGACGATTAAACGGGGTCTGTCTATACTTCTCCTGATTAGTGATTAGTGAAGACAAGCTGTCTAAGCGGCATTTCATATTACTGCCCAAGTAGGGAAAAAACATGTTGTAAAGCAAATAAACAGCTTCCGAAGTGCTTTCGATTTCCACTTCCAGTCGGCCGCCGCGGCAAAAGACGCAAACTAGCGACAATTTCGGCTTCCTTTTTGACTTTAGAATTAGAGTGGCACAACATCTTGCTTTTGAGCGTTTGCAGTGTCATAACGGCTTGCTTGCGTCTTCATTTATTTACAGCAGTGGCATAA